>CAUYLZ010044371.1:0-10752 GCA_963573645.1 Pithecia hirsuta | reverse complement strand
AGTCCTCTGGCCAGTATTCCTGGAGGATATAACACTGACATCAGCAGGGTTTTCAATGGCAACAATGGCACGAGCTGCCAGGAGAAGCTTCTCCCAGGTCCTCTTCAGATTTATGATGTAGATGCCATCACTTTTCCTTTTATAAATGTACTGTTCCATCTGGAAGTCAAGGTTGGTGCCACCTAAATGGGTTCCTGCTGCCAAGAACTTAAGGACATCCTCCTCCTTCATTTGCAGGACATCAAGGGCTCCGGACATTGTGAAAGTTTCCCTTTAAGTTACAACGGGAATCCAGAACAACGCTGTATGGAGCCCTCGGCAGGTAGCGCGGAAAGGCCTCTTAAACTTTTTAATACATTTTCACTCCTACCGGGCGCGGTGAGGGGTGCCTGTAGTCCCAGCTACTCAGGAGGCTAAGGTGGGAGGATCCTTTGAGCCCAGGAGTTCTGGGCTGTTGTGCGCTGTGCCAATCTGGTGTCTGCACTAAGTTTGGCGTCAATATGGTGACCTCCTGGGAGCAGGGGACAACCAGGTTGCCTAAGGAGGGGTAAACCGGCCCAGGTTGGAAATGGAGCAGGTCAAAACTCCCGTACTAATCAGTAGTGGGATCGCACCTGTGAATAGCCACTGCACTCCAGCCTGGGCAACATAGCAAGACCCCATCTCTAAAAAAAAAAAAAAAAAATTCACTCCTGCTCTAAACTTTGCCTCAGTCTCTCACTCTGCTTGAATTCTTCCTTCTAAGGAGGTGAGAATTGAGGTTGCCATAGACCCATACGGATTCGCTGCTGCTAACAACTCCATCTCTACAAAAAGTAAAAAAGAAATTAGCCAGACGTGGTAGAATGTGCCTACAGTCCCAGCTACTTGGGGACTGAGGTGGGAGGGTCACTTGAGCCTGGGAGGTTGAGGCTGCAGTGAGTCCTGGTTGCGCCACAGCACTGCAGCCTGGGCAGCAGGAAGATCCTGCCTCAGGCTGAGCATGGTGGCTCATACCTGTAATCCCAGCATTTTGGGAGGCCAAGGCAGGTGGATCTGTTGAACTCAGGAGTTTGAGACCAGTCTGGAAAACATGGAGAAACCCCATCTCCTCAAAAAAATAAAAAAATTACCCAGGTGTGGTGGCAATGCCTATAATGCTAGCTACTCGATAGGCTGAGGGAGGACAATCACTTGAACCCGGCAGGCAGAGGTTGCAGTGAGCCGAGATTGCATCACTGCACTCCAGCCTGGGTGACAGCGAGAGCCTGTCTCACAACAAAACAAACAAGAAAGACCCTGTCTCAAAACAAAAACAAAAAACAGACTCCTGGACCCACCCCTAGAGTTCGTTCATTAGGACTAGGATGGAGGCCAGAAATCTTCATTCCTAGCGAGTTCCCTGGTGCTGCTGATGCTGCTAGTCAGGGGATCTCACTTGGAGAACCACTGGAATAGGATCTCTCCTGACCTCAAGGAGCTTACAAACCATTTGAGATAACCAGTGTACCCTAAGTTCCCAAAGACAGTTCCATAGCAAAAACTACCAATGAACACAATGTAGCCAGAATACACAGAACGGAGGGAGTGCAGGAAAAAAGAGAAAGATGTTTGTTGGGTGCCTAGTATGATCCTGTCATCATTTAACATGATCCACAGGAGACCTTGAAGGAAATAAAAATGTTTCACCCCAATATATTTCTTTGATTTTTTTTTTCTTTGAGATGGAGTCTCACTCTGTTGCCCAGGCTGGAGTGCAGTGGTGCAATCTTGGCTCACTGCAATCTCCACCTCTTAAACTCAAGCGATTCTCCTGCCTCAGCCTCCCAAGTAGCTGGGATTACAGCTCTGCCACATCCAGCTAATTTTGTATTTTTAGTAGAGACTGGGTTTCACCATGTTGACTGTTGACCAGGCTGGTCTCAAACTCCTGACCTCAGGTGACCTACCTGCCTCAGCCTCCCATAGTGCTGGGGTTACAGGTGTGAGCCACTGCGCCTGGTCCAATTTTTAGTAGAGATGGGGTTTCACCACATTGACCAGGCTGGTCTTGAACTCCTGACCTCAGGTGATCTGTCTGCTTTGGCCTCCCAAAGTACTGGGATTACTGGCGTGAGCCACCACGCCTGGCGCTAATCTGCTTTTTGTCAGTTGAGATTTCATCAAACCTTCAGATGGCCATGGGAAGACTTCTCTTAGTCCTTACAACCTATAAGGTGAGTAGTTGTTATTCCCATTTCACAGGAATAAAGAGGCCCAAAGGTCCATCCCCGGCCCAAGTGGCAAGCAGCACAGGTTCTGAGGCCAGGTTGCCTGACACCAAGAAGGGAGGTGGGGCTTGTCAGAGAAGCTTCTAAGAGGCAACGTGACTCAAGCTGCAGGGCGAATGCAGTGAGCAGGATGCGCAGGGAAGAAGGCATGGGGAGCTGGTGAAATGTCATACTGAAATCGGGGGTGTGGAATAAGTGAGAAGTGTGGTGGGTGTGGGTGGCCAGGTCAAAAGGCCACATCAAAGGGCATCACAGGGTGAGCTGGAGAGGCTGGGAGGAGGACACCCTGGCTACTGCAGGGCCTTCCATGCCACACCAAGGCCCCTGGGGCCAGGCACTGCAGTTAGACAGTGCTACTGCAGAGTTTAAACTTGGCAATAGCACCACTAAGCCAGTACTTCAGGGAAAGTATTCTGCCTGCCAGAGGGGAGCAAAAAGAGCTTGAGGCAAGTCTAGGAAGCAGGCAGGTCCTGACAGAGAGGCAACTTCCCTAATTTTTTTTTTTTTTTTTTTTTGAGACAGTGTCTCACTCAGCTGCCCAGTGGAGTGCAGTGGCGCAATCTCGGCTCACTGCAACCGCCATGTCCCAGGTTCAAGTGATTCTTCCGTCTCAGCCTCCCAAGTACCTGGGATTACAGGTACCCAGCATCATGCCTGGCTAATTTTTTTATTTTAGTAGAGACGAGGTTTCACCACGTTGGCCAGGCTGGTCTTAAACTCCTGACCTCAGGTGATCCGCCCACCTCAGCCTCCCAAGTGCTAGGATTATTGGCATGAGCCACTGGGCCGGACTTCCCTAATATTGTTACGTGATAACTAGAACAGCCCTGGATGGGCTGTGTAATCCAGTTCTTATCACTCCCAACCTCTCCCCAAAGATTATCTATGAGTGGTTATCTTTGGTGCTTTTTCTCACCATCTGAGGGATCCTAGTGACCTGCAGAGAAGGGAGAAGAGGTCAGGGTTAAATAAGCTGGCAGAGTGAGGGCGGGCAGACATTTACCCAGATGGCAAAAGACTCCTGGCACATCAAGCGCCACTCGGTCTCTTCAAGATGTCTTACAGAGAGAGTACCCAGGGCTCTTTCTCTGTCTCTTTTTCAATCCTTATGACAGAACAGCAGCTTATTCTTTTTTGTTCAGCCTCCAAAGGAGAAGAACAAAAGAGCCCTGGGCCAAGTGAGTGCTCCTCTTAAAGGGCCCTCAGAAAGTGAACAAGTTTCCACGGCCCCGGCGTAGGTGAGGTGCTTTTGTCTGCTCGACTCGCCCTCCCAGGGGCTGCTCCCACGGGGGACAGGTGTGCACGAGTGTGCACTGCCTGCTGCAAACGTCCCAGCCACGTACCGGCAAAACCACGCACAAGGCCCATCGGTCAGCCGGATCACAGAACTATCTTCTTACATGAGGACAAGTGCATGGGCGGAGCCAGGACATACCTAATTTCATTTCTCTTCAGATACAGGCTTTTAGTGAGTGGGCAACAGGCCAAGCCGGGCTCGGAGGAGAAAGTCGCCATTCCCATCCACAGCGCCTGTGGAGCACAGCCAGAGGTGGGGGGAGATGCCGTTTGAAGGAGGCTCTTTGGAAATTCTTCACATTTTTTGGCCTTTGTCTCTGGGCATTGAGATGGAGACCCATATTTTACTCTGCAGAGAGTTCCCAGTGTTCCTTTGCATTCAAAAGGAAGACCCTAGAAGAGAGCTGAAAGAATTCTGTGGCTTTTTCATCTCAATGACCAATGGAGGCATTTAGGGGTAGGGGGTCCAGTGAGATTTATTTCACTGCATTTCCCTTTCTGTCTACAGCCCCAGGCCCAGGCCCAAGGCCCTAAGTGATGTAAATGCGATGCTCTTTTTGGGAAGAGCAGCTCTCCCAGACTCCCTGGGTTCCCGGGTGAATGTGAGAGGGAGCCAGGACGCCTGGGTTCTGAGGACTCTGCAGGACCTCAGGCAAACCACCCTGAACTTGGAAGCTGCATTCCCATCACCTCCCAACGTGGTAAAGAGTTTGGCCGCATCCTCTGACTTCCCATCCTGGGAGCAGTGAGGGCACCAATAGTGATAGTCATAGTGTGGTCAATGTAGGAACATAAATAAGGAACAGGAAAATCATGGATAAGTTCCATCAGGAGGTTAGCCAGAAGTCTTTTTCAGCCAGGAATTTCAGATTTCCACATCTTTCTGTCCAGCAAGCCTTTTGCAATTATGAATGAGGATCTCTGTTACCAATCGGAGATCCCGATTCTTTCATTCCCAGATGAATTGCTCATCCCTCTCCCACCACATGCCATTTTGCATCCAAATCAACGAGCAACTGGTGATTCACAAGCAACTGAGGGGGAGGGAAACTAGGAGGCTGCCCCTGAATACCGTCCTTTGACTGTCTCTTCTCACACTCTTCCTGACTCTGGGACTCCAGATCACCTACATTCTGCAGGACTTATGTCTTCCATTGTTTTTCTTTCTTTTTTTTAGTTGTACTTAAAATTCTGCAGTCTCTGCTATTGTAAACAGTGCCACAATGAACATACGTGTGCATGTGTCTTTATAATAGAACGATTTATACTCCTTTGGGTATATACCCAGTAATGGGATTGCTGGGTCAAATGGGAATTTCTATTTCTAGATCCTTGACAAATCGCCACACTGTCTTCCACAATGGTTGAACTAATTCACACTCCCACCAACAGTGTAAAAGTGTTCCTATTTCTGTCTTCCATTGTTTTTCTATTACTGAGAAAGGGGTTGCCTGAGTCACCCTATCCCTTTTGTGACTAAAATAAAGTCTTTATCAAGGGCCCAAAGGAGAGATCTTACAGAAAATGAAGCACATGTTTCTTTGACAGTTCCCCAGTACTCTCTCAGCAACCCCTCTTAGAGACCCTTGTAACTACTGTCAGGTTTTGTCCCCACCCACAGACCTGATCCCCGCGTAAGAGGAAAAACTGGCCTAGGCTGAGAGGCATCAGCCTTTAGTAAATGAGTCTGCCAGGACATCATTAACTTACTGGAGGACCTCAGGGGAATCACTTAGCCTCTCAGCTTCAGCTTTCTCCAGCAAAAAAGGAAAAGTTTGGACTAGAAAACTTCTAAGATTCCTTCCGTCTGTGTGCAGTGGCTCACACCTGTAATCCCAGCATTTTGGGAGGCTGAGGTGGGAGGAACACGAGATCAGGAGTTCAAGACCAGCCTGACTAACATGGTGAAACCTCATCTCTACTAAAAATACAGAAATTAGCTGGTCGTGGTGGTGCATGCCTATAATTTCAGCTACTCCGGAGGCTGAGGCAAGAGAATCGCTTGAACCTGGGAGGCGGAGGTTGCAGTGAGCGAGATCGTGCCATTGCACTCCAGCCTGGATGACAGAATGAGATTCCTCCTCAAAAAAAAAAAAAAAAAAAAAAAAAAAAAAGATTCCTTCCAGACATGGCAGACATGACAGCCTATGGCTCAAGTATGAGCTCCACTTTTTTTTTTTTTTTTTTTTTTTGAGACATGGTCCCGCTCTGTCACCCAGGCTGGAGTGCAGTAGCACAATCTTGGCTCACTGCAGCCTCAACTTCCCAGGCTCAAGCAATCCTCCCACCTCAGACTCCCAAAGCTCCACATCTTACTGCAGGACAACTCATCCATTTTCTTCTTCAGCTGTTCAGGTGCTGGCCCTGCCCCAGGGGCCTGGCTGTGGAACACAGTAAGTATCCAATTCCTTTGCGGTTCAACCCTCCTGTGGGTGGCTATGCAGTGCAAACCACAGACAGACAATAGCCATCTCTCTGTGCAGTGTGGGACTTGACCAGACTGGCCATTTCTCCAGGCTCTGACCACTGTCACGGCACTGTAAATACACCCCTCTCAGGGCCGATGCCCCCGTGTTCCCTGAGGGAACTCCTTTCTGAGTGCTGGAGCTACAGCCTAAAGAGACGCTTAGAACTTGTCTGCATTTTGGCAACTTCTCCAAAAGTATTTCTATTGCTGCTTTTTTGTTTTTCACTTTTCAAATTTAGAAAATACATTTTCCTGTGAAAATGTATTATACTGACTCAAATTTAGAAAACACAGTTTCCTCTGAAAATGGATTATATTGACTCGTCTCGACCCCTCCTTTCCTGAGATGAGCCCTCCACCTGCTTTCCAGTGAAATCCTGATCATCGAGAAAATGACCTTTTCCTTTTTGTGCTAGATGGCCTAAGCTTCCCGAATCAAGGCACAGTGCAATGTGCACTTCCATCAGCCTGGCTCCGCTTGAACTGCAAGCTTCCTACAGCCCTCTGCTTGCTTCGGTGAATGAATGTGCCTCTGTGTGTGTCGCTTCCTATGTGTGTTTATTTCTGTGCGTGTCTCTATCTCCCTGGCTCTGTGCGGATCTCCCTGCATGTGGCTCTCTGCGGCTCTCGGAGCCTCTCTGTCTCTGCCCCGCACTGTGTCTGTCCAGGTGTGTGTTGGCTTGTTTGTCTGTCTGCACAGGTCTCTCTGGTTCTGTACACAGAAGCTCCTGTATAGAGTCAGCCCGCTTCCATTCACTGCCAAATTTCAGGAATGAAATTTGGGTCCTCGGGAGCAGCCTCTGCTCTGAACCTGTGCCTTCCTGAAAGCCCGAGTCAGCACAGCCGAACTCCCTCCAAAACACAAGTCCAATGCCAGGAGGACAGGTGAGTGACGAGCCTTTCACCAAGTCTCCAGGGGATGACACAGGAGAACTTTTAACCCATACCCCATCACACCACAAAAATTCAATCACACGTCCCAGGTAGATGTCATGGCTCGCTCGTTAGAATTCTTCTTAAAGTGCCACTTATATCGTGTAGTTGACACTGGAAGACCTGCCTCACCTGCAGCCCCCCTGTAACTCCACCACCTGTACCGTGGGACCTGCGGCACTCGGGCCACAGCGGATCGGACCAAGGGTGGGCACCTGACCTGGATGCTGCTGCTCTATTGGTTGGCCAGTGTCCTATGAGGAAGCCTGGCCCAAGAACTGGTGATAACCTGAACCAATCAGATTCTTCTGCAGCCAATGCCCAGGGGAAGCCGGGTGGTGGTTGGCGCAGAAGCAGAATGGCCCCGGAAGAAAAGCAGGGAATGGCCCTGGAAGGAAAGCAGGAACGGAAGGGATGGACCATGAGGCCGCAAAGCAGAGGAGGCTCAGTGGTCTCAGAATGAGAAGCTGCAGGTCCAAGGATGTACAGCTCTGGGCTCTGTCACAGTGCTTCTCTGTACCCCAGTCCCTACCTAGCAGGGGCCACAGGACACATTGAGTTACTGACAAATCCTGTTAAATGGTGCCTGGATGGATTCCTGAAACACCTCCTTGCCTTTGGGGGCTCAGAAACTGATACCCCGAAATATGGTGAGGCGGCTTGCTGAACCGGAGAAGCCTCAGGGTCTCTCTGACCTTTCCCCCACCCCCACCATCTCCCCCAAAAAGGGGAAGTTCGTTTATGTGCCTGAGATCCCGACAACTGTTTTTTCTTCCCGCCTCTGCAAGACCAAGAATGTAACCATACCTGAACAGAGCCTTTCGCTGTCAAAGAGAGCGATTTCTTGTTAATCTCTCTTTTCTGATCCATTCATTCTCCCCAGTAATCCTCCCAACAGAATTCCTGTTCTCCCCTGTCCGTAACCTGTTTTGCCAGATTGAAATATAAGCTTCCGAACCTCACTGGGCGAGGGGGTCATCATGCTGAGGTGTCTACATGTTAAATAAATGTGTATGTGTTTTCTTCTATTAATCTGCCTCATGCCAGTGATTTTCAGGGAAACTTCATAGGGCCAAGGGGAACGCTCTTCCTTGACCCCTAAACCGTCAAATCACATCCATCCTCCAAAAGGCCAGCACTTGCCTGATTTCTGCACTTCCTGCCTTGGGGGGCTTTCCCTGGGTGCATTGGAAGCCACCCCTCAAGAGCCTTGTTGCGTATTTTATCTCTCTCCTTTCTTTCTCTTTCTTTCTTTCTTTTCTTCCTTCCTTCCTTTCTTTTGCTTTCTTTCTTTCTGTTTCTTTCTTTTTTGAGACAGAATTTCACTCTTGTTGCCTAGGCTGGAGTGCAGTGGCGCGATCTTGGCTCACTGCAACCTCCATCTCCCAGGTTCAACTGATTCTCCTGCCTCAGCCTCCCAGGCAGCTGGGATTACGGGCATGTGCCACCACACCTGGCTAATTTTGTATTTTTAGTAAAGATGGGGTTTCTCTATGTTGGTGGTGCTGGTCTCGAACTCCCAATTTCAGGTGATCCACCTGCCTCATCCTCCCTAAGTGCTGGTATTACAGGTATGAGCCACTGCACCAGGCACCTATTTTCTTTTTTCTTTTTTTTTTTTTTTTTTTTTGAGACGGAGTTTTGCCCCTTGTTGCCCAGCCTGGAGCACAATGGTGTGATCTCGGCTCACTGCAACCTCCAACTCCCAGGTTCAAGCGATTCTCTTGCCTCAGCCTCCAGAGTAGCTGGGATTACAGGCATGCACCACCACTCCTGGCTAATTTTGTATTTTTAGTAGAGACAGGGTTTCACCATGTTCATCAGGCTGGTCTCAAACTCCTGATCACAGGTGATCCTCCCGCCTTGGCCTCCCAAAGTGCTGGGATTACAAGCATGAGCCACCGTGCCCAGCCTTGTTGCCTATTTTCATATGCTATACATACAGGTTAGGTGTGCTGCTCAGTGGATCTCTGGTACCCTTCCTCGAATTACAGTCTGTGAAACCGAGGCCCTGAGGGAAGTTTGGGTCAATTCCCCATTTACAGATTTGAGACTGGCGGAAACATCACTGAGAGGTTTTCCTCTCCCATCATGTCATTCTTATACTATCATCTGAGGACAGTTCTTCCCCCAGTACCCAGCCAAGAGAAATCCTGGATCTCTTTGACTTTGAATAGCAAGGACCATCCACAGAGTACATACTACCTTGTTGGGTCCCATGAGTTCCCTCCACCCAATGTGCTTTACTCTGACTGGGCCATACAGTTAAAGGGGAGTGAAGCTGGAGAAGAATGTGTGGAAGTTTCAGGCTTTCATCTCTTAAACAAATAGCAAATTCCTCTGGGCTGCCTGTGCTGGAATTAAACAATGATGTGTTCAGGGAGGCTCGAAGGCGTTCCCTTAGCAACGCCCAGGCTGTTTTCAGGCAATATCTAGCTAAAGAGGAAAGAGAACAAAAATAATAAAGGAACAGGTTTGGATGGAGTCCAGGAATGGGGGTCTTTGGGCTGAATGTGTGTGTTTTGTGTCCTGATGTGTTTGCAGTCCTCCTTTATGCTAAATTTCCTCTCGCCTCCCCTGGTACGTCCAACTGTTGACGAGGTGGGCTCACTGGAATACTAATGTAGGCTAAGAAGAGCACGTGCTACACTGGGGGACAGGTTAGGTGGGGAAAGGTGTCACAGCTGAGACTAAGGGAGAAGGGACACACACGAAACCTGCTAGGCTGGCTGTTGCCGTCACAAAGACCATGGGAGGAAGAGGGCGAGCAGCCAGTCTCCTCAAAGGTGCTTGGGCCTTAGGCAGGGCAGAGGCCTGTATGGTAGAAATCCGTCAAACCCTCCTCACAGTGTGGTCTGTGGCCAGCAGCGAATGCATCCCCTGGGAGCTTGACAGCAATGCCGAATGTCAGGCCGCCCCAAGCAAACCGAAGCGGTGTCTGTATTTTGAAAAGACACCCAGGTGATGTATGTATGCCTATAGTTTGAGAAGCACTGATCAGGATCCTTTCCCTGTCTCTTCCAGGATTCTGTAAATCATTTTGTTTGTTTGTTTGAGACAGTCTCTCTCTGTCACTGAGGCTGGAGTGCAGTGGCTTGATCTCTGTTCACTGCAACCTCTGCCTCCCAGGTTCAAGTGATGCTTGTGCCTCAGCCACCCAAGTAGCTTGGATTACAGGTATGTACCATCATGCCTGGCTAATTTTTTGTATTTTTAGTAGAGATGGAGTTTCACTATGTTGACCAGACTGGTCTCGAACGCCTGGCCTCAAGGGATCTGCCTGCCTCTGCCTCCCAAAGTGCTGGGATTACAGGTGTGAGCCACCCAGCTGGATCCTGCAAATCTATCACCATCTTTCTTTCTTTTTTTTTTTAAATGGGGTTTCACCATGATGGCCAGGCTGGTCTTGAACTCCTGACCTCAGGTGATCCACCCACCTCGACCTCCCAAAGTGCTAGGATTACAGGCGTGAGCCACCGCGTCCGGCCATCACCACCTTTCTAGAGTCGAAGTAGACTACTAAAGTAAGGTGACAGTTCCACCTAAAACAAAGCAGATTCAGTTTGCTTATTGATAATGCAGTTTTAGTGTGTGTGTGTGTGTGTGTGTGTGTGTGTGTGTGATGTTTTGTTTTTGTTGTTTTTTGAGACACGATCTCATTCTGTCGCCCAGGATGGGGTGGAGCGCAATGGTGCCATCTTGGCTCACTGCAACCTCCACCTGCTGGGTTCAAGTGATTATCCCGCCTCAGCCTGCTGAGTAGCTGGGATTACAGGCACCCACCACCACACCTGGCCAATTTTTGTA
>CAUYLZ010044370.1:0-20401 GCA_963573645.1 Pithecia hirsuta | reverse complement strand
CAGCATTAAAGTCAAACCTACCATCTTTGCTGCTGACATTGTGATCTTTTTACAGATTGGACAAGATCTCCTCAGCCATCCTGTTGGAGACATGAGGGGGTCTTACTTCCTGCTTCCCCATTTGATAGAGTAGAAGCTTGACTGCATACTGACTTTTCCTTTTCATCGTGTGGCCGTTCCTAAAGTTCTTTTCTTTCCAGTGCCCCAAGAGCAAAAGAGAACTGGTATAGCCCTGAGTCCAATTCTCATGCACTTTTATCCTCTCACTGTTCTTTCTGAAGCCTTGGTTAGAAAACAGAGAACTAGGAAAGGTCAGGATATATGTAGCTGTGTAGTGAAAGTATATCTGTGCTAACAGGGGCTAGAGGAAGAAGGTACTACTTAGGGAACGTGAAAATAAAGAAGTTCCACTGGAAAGCTTAACAATGAGTGATGCCATTGAGACACACACACGCACGCACGCACGCACACACACACACACTCAACCTAATCTTTATTTAAACAAAATTGATTGAAACTCTGATTTAATCAGCAACCAGGTTTATTGAGCTTCTACGACGTAGCAGGTACTTACAGAAAGGAAGGCAGTAAAATAGAATGGATATAAGAAACATATTCTTCCCTCTCAAAACTAGTAATCAAACCTGGTTGAATAAACCTCAAAACTTGATCAAGTATGTAGCAACCCTGCAAGAACTTTACTTATACTTTCTGCAATCTGAGTTTTTCCATGAGTTTAGGAACCTTGGGTAAACAGGAACTTCTCACTTAAAATGGATACAGTAGAAAAATGCCTTGAGATAGAGCTGTGGTCTCGGATACAACCACCATTACCAAGCCCCTGTGTTGCTTATGCCCTTCCTGACAGGCATTCAGATTTGCACTCCTCCTCAACTTGGAGTAATCATTACATTGACATTTTTGAGGAACATTTTAGTCCAATCTTTCTATTGCTCATGGGAAAATTTCACAGCTGCCAGAATGTTAGCAGGGCTGGAATATCTAAAGAAATATATTCGCTGATTCTAGCATTTTCTTTCTGAGCCTCAATATCCTAATCTGTAAGATGAGAGTGTTAGAAAACATGGCTTCTAAGATCCATTTATTGTTAATTTAATAGATAACACAAAGTATCATTTTCTTTTTTGTTTTCTATCCTAACTCCAGGATGTTATTTACCAATTTTTGAACTTATAGTAATTTATTAATCCATTCACTGACTTCATTAAACTCTTTAGATCTTCCTTTTTTTCCACTTCATTGAGAAACAGTGATTTAGAAATCTGAATGTCGTTATCATTAATAAGTATTAAAATACCTCTTTATAGATGCTCTCATCTATAAAGAAAATTAGGAAGTTTTAAAAGTCAAAAAAAAGCTACACAATGCAGATAAACACACACATAGTACCTAGAAAATAGAATAAAAACATTAGAACATGAGTAAGTGAAGTGTTTCCTGAATATATTTGACTAGTAAGTTCTCTTTCTGTGAAAAAAATACAAAAGCACTTTTGAGATGTTGATTTATTTGTACTAGTAGAATAGGAAGGTATGTTACTAAATCATGACTAAGTCTCTGGGGTGAACATATCTCCCAAAGGAGTTGAGCTTCGAGAAGCCTTGAATATATGAATTACCACCATAGTAAATTTGAGTAAGCCATCTCTTTTTTGTTCTTGGATTCTCCAATCCAAAAGAAAAAATGAGCTATCTGAAAATGGGCAGATTGTGCCTATTCATTCTTCCAGCAGATAATTATTCAGCTCCAATTTTAAGATACTAGCTACTATGAGAGACACCAAGATGAATAGGAAAATGCTTCTCCCCTTACGAAGTCACTCAGTAAAGAAGATGCAATATATGGGAGCAATTAAAATACTAGATAGAATGTACATGTTGAAACAAAATATGACAGAAACCTCAGTGAGGGAGCAATCACATTCATTAGGTATCTAGAAAATATTTCATGGATAGGGTAGCCCTAGCTTGACCTGGGCTAAAAAGTAAGGATGAATTTAGAGAGCCATTACTGGGGTGCTGGGTGGATATTTGACATGAGAGTACAGTGCTCTAATGTCTTCCACTGAAATGTCTTAGTAGAACTAGAACAAGGAAGTTAATTAATCTGAAAGATATCTGTGAATTCCCCTCATAACCTGAGGTTGTGTATGTATAGTCCTTAAAGATGCTTGCAAAGTGTCTTGAGTTCCTTAAATTTAGGGTGCTTATTCATTCCAGCTATTTTTCTTCCAACTTCTTATTGAAACAAGTTTAAAATTAAGCTAAAATTTTTTAGTGTCTTCATTGTTTAAAAAGACTATATGCCAATGATTTGAAAGTAAGGAATAACAATAGTCATTTAAGAAATCATTGGTCCAAAAGTGGAACCTTTTTTGTCATCTGGGAACTGCTAGAATGCACCAAGAATAAGATGTGCACTCATGCAATCTGAATGTCATTTTGAGCTCATTACTTAAATGCACATGTGAAAAATAATAAATAGGTCAAAATCATTATTTGGTAGCAAGAGCAATAAGTTTCATCTGTAAAATGTGTCATTTTTATTTGTGTCTTTCCACTGCAGATTCCTTATATTACATGGCAGGAGGGGGGACAAACTGAGGGATAATGAAGACAACAATCAATTAAGAGTTTTCCTCATATTTCAGAACCTGTCCTGAGTAAGAGTAAGTGATCGCATAATTTCCATACTTTTTGTGCACAATTTTCAGCATTATAATTGTATGTAGCTTAAATAAGGAAATATATCCTATTGATTTTGTCACACTTTTCTGTTAGAAGTAACTCATTTGGATGAAATATAAAATGAAGATGAATAGATTGTGTTTCTGGCTCTCACGAGCACATCAATAATCTAAGACAGCCTGCTTCCGAGTCTTCCAATTCTTTGGCCAAATCATAATACCATTCATTATTTTCTTTATAGTAATGTAATGATGCAAGCATAAGAATATTTATATGTAAGTATATGTAATAGTGATGCAAGCCTAAAAATATTTATATGTATATATGTTTATGCAGAGGACGTTACGGGGTTTAACCTCATAGACATTAACAACTTCCTTGTTAAGGTAACAAAACATTAAAATAAGATACCAAAAAAAATTAGAAATGGGGCTGGGCAGGGTGGCCCACACCTGCAATCCCAGCACTTTGGGAGGCCAAGGCAGGTAGATCACTTGAGGTCAGGAGTTCAAGACCAGCCTGGCCAGCATGGTGAAACCCTATCCCTACTAAAAATACAAAAATTAGCCAAGTGTGGTGTGTCTGGTGTAGTCCCAGCTACTTGGGAGGCTGAGGCAGGTAATTATCACATTGACATTTTTGAGGAACATTTTAATCCGATCCTTCTATTGGCCATGGGAAAATTTCACAGCTTCCAGGATGTTAGCAGTGCTGGAATATCTAAAGGAATTAGATATTCCCTTGGAAGGCGGAAGTTGTGGTGAGCAACCTGGGAGGCAAATGTTACAGTGAGCCAAGATCGCACCAGTGCAGTCCATCCTGGGCAACAGAGTGGGACTTTGTCTCAAAAAATAAAAGAAAGTTAGAAAATCTGAAAGAAATGGGTATATAATTATCTTTCTGGACCTAGCCAGTGTTTCTCACAGAGTCTCTCCAGATAAGCCCTGGTCTAGAAATTCTCAGTTCTTGATATATATTAGAATCACCCAGGGAGCATTTAAGAGTTTTAAGAATGCCTAAGTTTCCCCAACCAAAAACCATTGAAATAAGATTTTCAGGGGGATGGTAACTTGGATTCAGTATCTTTACACAGTTCTCTTGGTGATTCTCATGTCTAATTAGAGTGGAGGACCCATTGTTTACCTAAGGAATCCATTGTATTTGGATACCTGGAAGATTAAAATAAACTGCTTCCTTAGCTCAGTAATCTGAGGTAGTGATTTCTGTGTGAAAACAGGTGCAAATTATTGTGAGAACAAAGAATAAGTAGCTCTTAAAAGATCTTGTATTTTCTTTGTAATGATTATCTGAAATATCCTGTATAACAAAAACGACATATCCACTCGTTTAAGTTTCAATCATGTATTTAATCTTTCATTGATCTGTGCTGGTTTTATGTAGAGGGAAGATGTCTATCCTCACCATCCAAAGTCATTTAAAACAAATATTTCCAGTTAACCAGATGTTCATGCCTTAATATTGCTTCACTTATTTCAAGCAATTATTCATAAAACACAATTATACTATAAAAAATTAGGATAAGCTGTTGGGCTTGATTACAACAGTATTTTAAACCAGTATTTTGTTGGAATTAAAATACAGAGATATTCCGTTTCATAAAGATGTTTGAGGCATTGGGGAGGAGAAATGGTGTATCTATTCCACCTTGATAATCGGGAAGTATAGGTCTGAGCAGAATTTTTTTGTTTTTAAATTTTTTAATGGCAACTGAGCCTGGGGGATGAAGAAGGAAGGAGGGATAAGATGAGCAAAGTTTTTAATATAAGGAGGGAAACTTCAATGTGAAAGCCTGGGAATGGAAGTCTGGCATAGAAAAAGAGGGCAAGATTCCCATAATTTTAGATGATCAGTGAATAACTCTAAGTCATTATGATAGTTGGCCATGTTTTCAAAGACTACCAAGTAAGGAGTACACAGAATAGGTACTATGATCAATCAATGAAAGCAGGAGGTGTAAGCAATTCGTTTAAGAAAAATGACTGCAAATGTAAAAAGAGAGAAATAGTAGCAAGAGGGTAGCTTAAGGTGGAATAAGACAATTAAAATGAATCTCAGTTTTCTGGCTTAGAAGACCAGGTAAATGGTGGTGCCATTACCGAGATTAGGGAATCGAGCAAAGTATTGGGAAGGCTGTGAATGAATTCACTTCAGCAAGGAAATCACTGCATCCATGGACAAAGGCTCGTTGCATGGCACACATGACATCCTTTTGTCCTGACTGATATTCAGAAATTCCACTGAACCATAGAGGCTGAGAATTCCCCCAGGATCCTTGGCTAATGAGGAGGGTTTGGTCTTTAGTAAGAGAGACACCAGACTTACTGCTAGTATGAGTAAGTTACAGCTTTAGAAATTAATTAAAAATAAAACATCTTTTACTTAAAAGCTAAGTTGGTAGGGCAAGAACCACCAACAAGGGAGCAGTAAATTAATTCTATTTTGGTTACATTGAGTTTTGAGTGTCTACTGAAAAGCCAGTGGGTGCAGGGGGAGGGTCATCAAGCAAGGACACAAAGGGGTGGGACACAGCTGCTAGGTTCATTCATTTAACAAAGATGTGTTAAGCACCTGCAGCGGATACCAGGTACTAGCTTCTTCATTAGAGATGCAAACATGTTAAAGAAATCTTCCTTCCATTGAGAGCTGAGGATGAAGATATCCAGAATGGAGTGGGCCTAAAGTGGCTGTTGGGGAAGGTCTCTATTGAAGGCATCGTTCATATTTTCCATGCCTTAGCCATGATCACCACGTTTCTTCTTACTTTTATATAATCTGCCCTTTTGATGATTCTTTCTTATCTTTTTTTTCCCTACTTCCAGATGTCAGATAAGATTGACTGGTTACAAAGTCAAAATGGAGTATGCAAAGTTGATGTCTATTCTCCTGGAGACAGCCAAGCCCAGGGCTGCAAAATGGTAAGGGTCGGCCTCTTGATAAACCCTAGGTTAAGAATATGGGGCTATCATTAACAGTAGCCTTATTCTCTCCACCATACCACCAACCTCTTATTTTTCACGGTGGGATTCTTGAGGTGGATAGGAAATGACTCCCTATAGAACAAAACATTCCCATTTATAGTTTTCTGGAAAAAAAATTCCCATCATATGGTATTTAATATGCTGTAATTAATGAACTATATGTACATATAAGCTGTATAATATATATCGTGTATGTATATCTCATGTATATGTAAATATATATGTATATGTCATGTGTATATTGTAGCTGTAAAATTTTAATTTTCCAACAGAGAGGAATTGGAGATAAATGTCTCCAAGGCTTATAGAAAATATTTTCTTAAATGTAGGATGCCTTAAAGTTTTCAGAACTATAAACTCTCATCTAAGCCACATTGTCATTCTGCCTTTACTATTCAACAAACGTTTATTAAATACTTAATATCAGGCAATGTATCAGTCAGGGTCTAGTCAGAAGATAAAAACCATATGAGTAACTTAATATTTAAAAATTATTTAATAATAAAAGATAGTTAACTAATAAAAGGCATAAAAGAGGACTCTAGGAATTCCAGAAATAACAAATGCAGAAAGCAGCTACTACCCCCAGGCTGAGATTGCATAAACAAGGAAGAAACTAAGTAAATATAAGAGCTCCCCTCCCTCAACCAAAGCTGCTTCCCATCTCTTTGGAAAGAATGTGGCTGCAGGAAACTTGCCAGAGGGAAGCCCTTTCCTCCTGCTCTGACCATGCAGTGTCCCTCCATACCCTCTATTGACAAAGCCAACTGCAAAGGAGAAATGTTTAGAGTTCAGCTCTGGTGTCACGAAAAAGGGCAAAGAAGGGTGGATTTGGAGTGAGAGATAGTAAATCAATAACTGGCACAGACACTGTCCTGAGTGTCAGAGTCAGAGACATAAAAATAAATTAGAATTCTCTCTGTTTAAAGATCTCATAATCTAATGGAATGACTATTATTAATAGACTCTTTATCCTATTACAACATATATCAGGCCAGGCACAGTGGCTCACACCTGTAATCCCAATACTTTGGGAGGCCAAGGCAGGAGGACTGCTTGAGCCCAGGAGTTGGAGAACAGCCTGGGCAACATGGCAAAACTCTGTCTCTACTAAAAAAAAATATTAGCCAGGTGTGGTGGCACACACCTGTAGTCCCAGCAACTTGAGAGGCTGAGGCGGGAGAATCACTTGAGCCCAGGAATTTGAGGTCGCAGTGAGCTATGATCATGCCACTGCGCTCCAGTCCAGCCTGGGCAACAGTGAGACCTTGTCTCAAAATTCAAAAAAAATAAATAAATAACACTTATCAAACATTTATTTGCATGTAATCGAATGCAAATGACCCATCTTCTTCTATTTGTCCAAATCTGGTCAGTCTATATATAGCCTTAAAGAGAAAACACTAACAAATCTACATAAGACATTAAGACATAAAGATAAGAAATATTCAGTTACTGTAAAGAGCCAGCCAAAATGCTTCTACTGAATCTTTGATTTACGTCTGCCCTTTCATTTGGAGAAACAAAGGGCAGATCAGTTTCAATGTTAAATCAAATGAATTTAGTGATTTTTCACTAAGTGAGAAACACTGTGAGGGATACAAAAAAGAATGCAACAATTACTGTACCTTATCATTCATTTGGGAAAATACACACATGAAAATAGACATGTCGGCCAGGGGGAGCAATGTGAAGAGCAGACGCCGCGGCCTCCACCACCACTGCCATACACACGCTCTCTAGACACACTCTAGTACTACGGGCCACACCTGGGCCTTGCTGCCAGGAAGCTTCGGCTGGCTGCTCTGCTTGCTGTGTCTCAGGTTTGTTTACCTCCAGAAAGAAGAAAATTGACCCCTTGAATTCGGGAAGTTCATTGAAGAGTCTGAAATTAGGGTCTTATTTCAAATTTAGACATGGCTAATTGAGGTGCAGCAAGACCCAATAGGCCAAATCCTGGAAATAAAATATGCCAATTCAAACTAGTGCTTCTGAGAGAGTCTGCTATTGGCAAATCAAGCCTAGTGCTTCATTTTGTGAAAGGCCAGTTTCATGAATTTTAAGAGAGTACCATTGAGGTAACTCTCGAAGTGATAGAAGCTGTTTCTTTGTGAAATATGGACCTGAAAAGAAAACCAGCCACTAGTGCTGGTGATGGGAGTGAAGAGAAAATGAAGAGATCTAAGAGTGATGGTTCTTAGCCAGAAAATAGACATTTTGGATAAGATAAAGTGGTTTTACAGATTCAGCTGCTTTTCTAACTCAAACTGTGTGTCTTGATGACACTACAGTATAGTTTGAAAGACGGGATATAGCTGGTCAAGAACAATACCATAGCCTAGCACTGATGTACTACAGAGGACACAAGCAGCCATAGTTGTATATGATAACACAAATGAGGAGTTCTCTGCAAGAGCAGAAAATTGGGTTAAAGAACTTCAGAGGCAAGCAAGTTCTAACATTGTGGTAGTTTTATCAGGAAACAAGGCTGACCTAGCAAAGGAAAGAGTAGTAGATTTCCAGGAAGCACAGTCCTATGCAGATGACAATAGTTTATTATTCACGGAGACAGCAGCTAAAATATCAATGAATGCAAATGAGATATTCGTGGCAATAGCTAAAAAATTGCCAAAGAATGAACCACAAAATCCAGGAGCAAATTCTGCCAGAGGAAGAGGAGTAAACCTTTCTGAACTCACACGACCAAGCAGGAGTCAGTGTTGCAGTAACTAAACCTCCAGTTTGAACTAGATGGAATAGTCTTCTGCTTCTTAACTGTTAATAATGATGGAATTGGAGCATTTATCCAGCCCAGTATGACTTCCAAAAGAAGAGACTTGTGATAATAGAGTCAAGTTTCTAATACAGAATTATTTTAAGTGTTTTGAACTTAATTTTTAGTAACATGCATGGGTCCCTCTCACTAATGTTTCAGCAATAGGGAAAAATGAGAACTATGTGTACACTTATTTCATTATTCCCCCTAATTTCTCATCACTAGGAATATAGACAAATGACTGACTGGACCCACATGGTTAACCAGCCCATTTCTCCACACTGGTACAGTATTCAACTGTGAAAAAAAATTAGAATTTACTAATTTGGGCTTTTCAAAAGCATTCTTTTTTTAGAAGGAGATTGTAATGTTATTTATGCTTAGCCATAGTATTCAGGCAAATGTTCATTTCTCCTGGTATCTGTATTTAAAATGTACATTCCACATTTTAATAAATTAACCACAGGAAAATAATCCCACATATACAAGGTGGAGGGTGGAAAGAGCATTAATGGCATCTAAATTATAGCCAGTCCTGTTTTTTTGATTTTTTAATGGGGTAAAAAAAAAAATCAAATGTAACCCCATCTTGTTTTAGGAATTTGAGAACTAATAAATGCATCTTAATGGATGGTGTTCCTTTCAAACATGTGAGTCATTTAACAAAAATGAAATAAACCAGATATCTGTGATTTCTAATTAATCACTGCTGGCCATTACATAAGTTTTGTTGTTTGGTGCAGGGAGGAGACTTTCATTCACTTTTGACACAATGTAGTCAATGCACCAACAATTATGTATATTTAAACTTCATTATTTTAAATTCAATCTTTAGCTGTACAACAGGATACTGCATTGTAGTCTCCGTATATATATTACTTTTCTGTAATATTTAAGAGTTGCTTAAAAATGTGCAAAATGTACAGTTACTAAAACAGCTAATTATTTCTCTCTCCCCTCTGACAGGAAGGGGCATCAGTTGTTCCTCCGTAGCTAGACCCTTAACAAACAATGTGCCCATAATTTTTAACAGAAAGCATGGCAATATGTTAGTAACAATCTTGCAGCCTTGTTTTCCAACATTCAGTTATTTTGATCAGTTCAGTATATTGCACTAATTACTTTAGGTATTTTCATTATATAAGAGCTACCATGTGTCAGAGATGATTTAATCTATTTATGTGTTGGTCTGCTAGGAGAACTTGTACATTTACAAAAATGCAGAATTAGGAAAATGGTTCACCAGCGTTTACTTTTATATGGAGGTGCTCAGGTTGGAGTAAAGCAGTATAAGAAGAAAAAAAAAAAAAAGAATGTAGAAATGTCACTTGAAAGCTCTGAATAACTGTTGGACTAATGAAAAGCAGTTCATGATTATTTGTCCCATGTATTTTCTAGACAATAATTGCTATAGGTTTTTAAAGAATGGGTCAATTCAAAATGAGAGATGATCAGAGAAAATTTTATAAGGTATGTTTGAGACAAAGGTGGAGAAGAGGAATAGGACAGGGAGGTATACAGCTGACTTAAAACTAAGCTACTGAAGGAAAAGATGGTGAGCAGAGAAAATAATACCCATTAACCGTTTTTATATTCTCCTTCGTGGACATGAAAATTTGCCCTAGGCTTCAGAAATACTGAGATAATTTGGCATCTTCCTTCCCCAATTGCTCAGAAAACTATTGTGTAAGAAGAGGAAAGGCTGCAAGAGGGCAAAGGGATTTGAAGAGATGGATGTTTGGTTATAGACTGCATTGATAAGAAAGGAAATGTGGGTAGTTAGTCTTTTAGTCACCATGGTTTGATCAACCCCTTTTGCAAAATCCCTGTGGATAGAGTGGAATAATAGACATAGGGTATACACATTTTAGGTTTAAAAATACATAGACATTAAAAACCCATAAACACAGCAACTTAACACAATTCTGTGGGCTCCATTGTAAAGCTCTGTGCTATGCTGTAGGTTTGGTTTTTTATTTTTACATTTTTAAATTTTATTTATTTTTTACAATATATTTTTGTAGAGACAGGGTTTCGCGATGTTGCCCAGGCTAATCTCAAACTCCTGAGCTCAAGCGATCTGCCCACCTCCGCCTCCCAAAATGATGGGACTGCAGCCGTGAGCCACCACACCCAACTGTTTTTTTTTTTTTTTATTAAAAAGGGTAAAAGAATAAACTCCACAGCTGCACTATAGTAAGGCTTTCCTGTACTGTTACAGCCCTATTATGGAAACACACCTATTTGCAGGTTAGTGTGTTTATTCATAAATGACTAGGTAGTAAAGCATTATCATTTTCCAAAAAGGGAGGTAAAATTATTACTTTGATACAGATAGAAAAATGAATATATATGAAAGATTGTATCTACCTCACATTTGAGGAAATTGGTAGATATTACAACCAGTTCAAAGGAGAATTTTTAAAAGATACACTTATATATCAGGAATATTGAAATACTTGTGCAAATAAAAGCGAAACTGGCCTGCTCCACAGTGGGGAAGGGAAATCCACCAAATTTCCACTAGATAGAATTTTGACATCTGTAGCCAAGAGTTATTTTGCATTGCTATCAATTATCTACACCTTGCAGAATTGTAAAATAGCTCTCACAGACTGAGAATCAGATCATGTGGAAGATTGAAGACAATACTTAGTCTATAGGCTATAGGCAATGTTTAGTTTTCTATTTAAGCACAATTTTTTCCCTGTAGTCTCCCCTATTTTGATAAAAATTAAAATAATCTCAAAGTAAGATTATTCTTGAACACAAAATGAGGCTAGTCTCATCAGATTTGGCCTGGTTGTTTACATAGGTGCAGCAACTGGATAGGCTTTCTTGAGTTTGCTTTACCAGAAGTCTTCATAAGGAATCTCAGATTGAATTTTTAAAGGCCTGTTATTTACTGTGCTAAGATTAGGAAGTCAAGCCTAAGAAACTCTACCAGGTTTCACCTGCAGTCCCTAAGAAAGCAAGCAGGTATATGTTCAGACTTCTCCGAAACTACTGTTCCTAATTATAGTCTCAACCACTAATATTAATCATAACTGTTAACCAAAGTACTATCTGTTCTTTCTATTTTACACACACACAAAAAAACTAGGGGTGAGGGGTATATGGTTGAGAACATCACACACCAGCTGAAATTCAGATGAGTAGAACTCATGAACACACCTGAAGAAGACTTGCTACAGCCTCAGACACCCTTTATACCGCCTAAGTGGAGAAGATGAACACACATTAACAGACTTAAAGATATAGCCTCTCTATAAGTGATAAAATAATAAGCAAAAGCATATAAACTTTATGTTTAGCCATCAATGTCTCTGTGTTCCATCTTACTTAGAAATAATCTACATATCCAGTGAATATGCATTAACTCAATGTAATACCACTCCAGTATTTTTAAGTTATACAAAGATGTTGGAAACTTATCATTAGGCTGACATATAAAACATAATAACTGTTGAAATAAAGATATCAGAATGATTATTGAACTTGGTTAAACACAAATTTACATTTTTTGTAATCCTTAAACATTAAGTAGAAGTAATGCTGGCTTTTTTGGATCTGTATAACCTGTGTAAGTTTATGAAAAGCATATCAAAGTAAAATAAAAGCATACTATTGTATTATACTTAACATTGATAAATAAGAAAAGATATAGCTGTTTTTATTAAACCAAAATTATTAAACTGGTACTGTTTGCCAAAGATTTACCTAATTTATGTCAATTTGGGTTCCTAAAATGTTTCTGAGTTAGGTTCCATAAAAACACTTATTTTTCCTTTTCTTTCTTTTCTTTTAGCATTCCCTTTGAATATTTTAAATATTAGAAGTTTGAGTTCCTTATTTTCTAGGGATATCAAAAATATTTAATTTACCTAAATGTGTGTTTGTGTGCGTGTGCATGTGTGTGCATACGCTGATCCGAATAAACATCCTTTAATTTAGGAGACTTCATAATATTACGTATTGATACCATCTGGAGGAAGACATTGCTGCTTACACCTAACATTTTCTGAATTACAGACATGTAGCGATGCAGTCACTGATAGACAGTTTATGGCTTCAATTCTAAACCTTCAGCCAAACTTTGTGTCAAAAATCAACCAGAAACATAAAACTCACCTGTCCAAATATCAAAGAGCTCTTCTCCTTCCAAGTGAGCACAAACACCTTAATTTATTTGAGCTTAAGATAGACAAAAAAATACTGTCAAAACAAATTTTCTGTTGCTTCGCATCCAACAGAAGATAGATCTCTATAAATCATTAATCCATAAAAGGAATTACCAATGGTCAAACAATAAAATCAAATTCCCAATCATCATTGCCAACAATTGACCATAAACAAACCAAAGTGAGAACCAAAAACCAAAATTAGTGGAGCAGAAAATTAAAACTAGAAAAGCAGGCCAGGCATGGTGGCTCACGCTTGTAATCCCAGCGCTTTGGAAGGCTGATGCAGGTGAATCACGAGGTTGAGAGTTCGAGAACAGCTTGACCAACTAAAACCCCGTCTCTATTAAAAATACAAAAATTAGCCAGGCGTGGTGGCGCACCCCTGTAATCCCAGCTACTCAGGAGGCTGAGGCAGGAGAATTGCTTGAACCCAGGAGGAGGAGGTTGCAGTGAGCCAAGATTGTGCCATTGCACTCCAGCCTGGGCAACAAGAGCAAGACTCCATCTCAAAAAAAAAAAAAAAAAACTAGAAAAACAGAATGTCTGCAAACTTCTATTGCCACTCTGGGGGTTGAGAAAAGACACACCTGGTGCGCTTGTCTCATGAGGACATTTATCTCCATTAGGTGGATCTATTGGGCATCTTGGTGGAAGACTTCCAAAACCATTAAAAGATAATTTTCAAAGAAGGGTAAAATAATGACTCTCATACGTATATAAAAATGAACATGTGTTAAAGATTTTATTTAACTCATTAACAAGGAACAAATGAAGTTCAAAAGACACATGTTGCTTGGAAATACTGAAGTGAATGTGCCCATGGAGGCAGAGCTGACCTTCTCTACAGTGGGAGAGGCAGTTGACCCTCCCCTTATCGGTGTCTAGACAAGAATTATATTGCATTGCTGTCAGTTATCTACAGTTAACAGAGTTGTAAAATAGCTCCAAGAGAAGGAGAATCAGATAATGTGGAGGGGTATGCTATAGATGATGTGTAGTTTTCCACTAAGCACAAAATACCCCGTAGAATAGCTATTATTAGGAGAAACATTTGGGAGGGTTTTGAACCAAGCACAATGGCCCTTAACTCCAACATGGTAATAAGCCACTTAAACCAGTTCTGCAGACAACTAGCACAACTGCTTTTCTTTTCTTTCCAAGTAATCAAAACACAGCAGGATATGGTAGGGGTAGAGAGCCCAGATTTTAGAGTCAGAATTGGATTTGAATATGAAACCCCACCACGGACTAGCTGTGAGATGCCTGGCAAACTATTTAACTTTTCTAAGCCTCTATTTTCTTACCTGTGAAACTGGAAGAATAAAACCTATCTTACCAGGTGAATATGAGTATTAAACAAAATAGTGCATGTAAAACGTTTAGCACAGTGCCTAGCAAACATTACGAGTACTTCACAAGTGATAACTAGTAACTATTTGACACTTGGTAATAAAAATACCAAATTGTTCTTTAAAGATGGGCAATATTTGTGGTCATTCCCAGATAGACATATGAACTCCAATAATTACAGTGATCCTTTGCATTTGATAATAAATAAGACACTTTCATATATACTATTTTATCCTATGTTTAAGAGTTTTTCCCATATGCAGATTGTGCATTTTATAAACGTATAAACATGTCCATGTGCTTATCACAGCTACTGTCCATCAAAGAATCTGTATTCACACAAAACTGATAAATTGCCCATACATATTAACTCCTGAATTATAGATCAGAAAGTTAACTAAAATGATGTCAGTCCGTTGAAAGCCATTTAACATATCTAGATAGTGTTTCTGCAGCCTGGCAAAGTGATTAATTATGCACCATTTTCCCTGAATTTTCTCATTTTTTGGAAACTGTACTTATAATACAATCTAAATAGAAACAGGTAAATCATAGAAAATAACAATTAATATTAAACAAGAAAAAATCTGATTCAGTTCAAATGCTAACTCTTCTATGTAGCTGGTAACTATCAGATCTTTTTTTCAACTTTATTTTAAGTTCAGGGGTACATGTACAGGTTTGTTACGTAGGTAAACTTGTGTTACAGGGGTTTGTTGTCCAGATTATTTAATCATCCAGGTATTAAGCCTAGTACCCGTTAGTCACTTTTCCTTGTCCTCTCCCTTTTCCCTACTTCCACTCTCCAAAAGGCCCCAGTGTGTGTTGTTCCCCTCTATGTGTTCATGTGTTCTCATCATTTATCTTCCACTTATAAGTAAGAACATGTGGAATTTGGTTTTCTGTTCATGAATCAACCTAAATGCCCATCAATGATAGATTGGATAAAGAAAATGTGGTACATATACACCATGGAATACTGTGCAGCCATAAAAAAGAACGATATCATGTCCTTTAGAGGGACATGGATGAAGCTGGAGGCCATTATCCTTAGCAGACTATCAGATCTTAAAGATGTATGTCATTAGAAGCAATATAATGTACTAGCTGAGAGCACAGGCTGTGGAGTCAGACTGCCAGGACTGGAATTTCTGCTCCATCAATGGTTAGCTGTATTATTTCAAACAAGTCACAAACTTAACCTCTCAGTTCTTCAATTTCCTCCTCTGTAAAATGAGGATAAGAGAGTTAAATCTCAGCTTATTATGAGAATAATTAAATGAGATAATAGTCTTAAAATACTTGGAACAATGCCTGATACACAGTGAGTACTCGATAAATAGTTACTTTTATTGCCAAGATGGAGCAAGCTTGAGAGGGCTGACGACATTTGTAACTGAGCTTTGAGGTTGTCTTGAATATCCCATGTCTTTACTTTGTTGTAGTCAGATGAATGCTTGTCTATTTTTAAGGACACCTCCACAGATCCTGTCAGAGTGCTCAGCTGGCTCCGCAGAGACCTGGAGAAAAGTACAATAGAGTTCCAAGATGTTAGGTTCAAGCCCAGAGAATCATCGTTTGGTGGAGAAAGGTCCAACTCAGGAGACCCACACAAAGGTTTCTCTGTAGACTATTACAACACCACCACCAAGGGCACTCCAGGGAGATTGCATTTTGAGATAACTCACAAAGAGAATCCTTTCCAGGGCCCCAGAGCCCAACTTGGCAATTGGAGTTCAGTAGATGAAGTTTCCTTCTATGCTAACCGCCTCACGAATCTAGTCATAGCCATGGCCCGCAAAGAGATCAATGAGACAATCGATGACTCTGAAAACAAAGGTGTCCATCAGTCATTGTACATAGGGAATGAACCCATCCCCACCAAAAGTCTCAGTAAGGTAGCATCAGAGCTGGTGAATGAGACCGTCTCTGCATGTTCCAGGAATGCTGCCCCAGACAAAGCTCCCGGCTCTGGAGACAGAGCATCAGAATCATCACAAAAGCCCCCAAATTTGAAATATAAGTCCACTTTGAAGATGAAGGAGAGCACCAAGGAAAGACAGGATCCAGAGGACAAGCCTGCTTCTAAGAAGTCTTTCTTCTATAAGGAAGTGTTTGAATCTCGTAATGCAGATTACGCCAGAGAGGGTGGCAAGTTCTTTCCTTGTGAGAGAAAGATGTTTTGAGGGCAGGAAAGGGCTGATGACTTTACAACTTCAGTTAGTGAAGGGATCATGACCTATGCTAACAGTGTGGTGTCTGATATGATGGTCTCCGTCATGAAGACACCGAGGATCCAAGTGAAAGACACAACTATCGCCACCGTCCTATTGAAAAAGGTTCTACTCAAGCATGCAAAAGAGGTGGTCTCAGATCTCATTGAATCCTTCATGAGGAACCTCCACAATGTCACAGGGACCCTCATGACTGACACAGACTTTGTCTCAGCTGTGAAAAGAACTGTCTTCTCTCATGGAAGCCAAAAGGCCTCAGATATCATGGATGCCATGCTAGGGAAGCTGTACAATGTGATGTTTGAGAAGAAAGTCTCTAAGCATATCAGAAAAGCCAACAACAAGGCTGAGAGTTATTCCCTCCTCTCCATGAAAGGAATGGGTGATCCTAAAAAACGAAATGTGAACTTTGCCATGAGATCTGAAGCTAAATTGAGAGAAAAAATGTATTCTGAAGCCATATCAGAGAAGAAGACTTGGGCCGAAACTCTGGGTGAACACATTATCGAAGAGAGGCTGACTTTGTGGCATAAAAATCAGAAAGAATGTAAATCTCCAGATTTCCGGCATGCAGCCTTTGAAGCTCCCGACGCACAGTGTAAGCCTGCACGAGACATTTCCTTTGAGTATCCTGAAGATATTTGCAACCTCGGCCCTCCTCCATATCCCCCAGAGAAACCTGAGAATTTTATGTTTAATTCAGACTCCTGGGCCAAGGACCTGATCGTATCTGCCCTACTTCTGATTCAGTATCACCTGGCCCAGGGAGGAAGAAGAGATGCACAGAGCTTCCTTGAAGCTGCTAGAACCACCAACTTCCCTGCCAACAAATCTCCTGTAGTTCCTGATGAATCCTGCCTGAAGACTGCTCACAATGTAGATGACCAAGAACAAGCAGAAAAGAAGGACCTAATGAGTATTTTCTTCAATTTCATCCAGAACTTACTTAGTGAGACCATTTTCAAGTGTGGCCATTGCTCTGAACCCACCGGAACAACTAGTTAAGGAAGATATAAACTTATGTGAAAGACATTTAACCTCTTCACCCCCCAAACCATGTGAAGATGATGAGACCCCTGGTGCCTTTTCTGGACTGACCAAGATGGTTATCAACCAGCTAGATGGCAACATGAATGGACAGATGGTAGAACATCTGATGGACTCAGTGATGAAGCTGTGTCTCATCATTGCCAAGTCCTGTGATACTTCTTTGACAGAGCTGGAAGATGACAAGTCTGGAGATGCCAGCAGGCTAATGTCGGACTTCCCAGATAGTTTATATGAGTGTTTGCCAGTCAAGGGCACAGGGACAGCAGAAGTTCTTCTGCAGAATGCCTATCAAGCTATCTGTAATGAACTGAGAGGTGTATCAGGACAGCCCCCTGCAGGGTGTGCAGCACCCAAGATGATTGTCAGCAATCACAACCTAATAGATACAGTTCACAAGCAACTCCAAGCCATCCTTCAATGGGTAGCAGCCTCTGAGCTCAATGTCCCTATTTTGTATGTTGCTGGTGATGACGAAGAGATCCAAGAGAAGGTAAGAAACAAAGGCAGAGAAATTTGGAAGCCTTATTAAGATTTAACAAGGTCTTTAAGTTCTGGTTTCTTTCTGAATGGGAAGATAGCCACAGGGAAGGTAAAATGGGAACAGCGGGATTTGAAGATCATGCCTCTTGGCAGAGATAATGGATAGAGTAAAATTAGATTTTGCCCAATACAAGGCATATCAAAGAGGGAAAAGGAGATAAGTGATATTTTACTATTTTTTTTTTTGCATTTAGGAGTAGGAGTGTACAGATGAGGAACCTCCAAGAGACCTAGTGAAAGAATCAGATTAAGGACTGGGCTTTGGACTGAGTTTTGGATAGGACAGCATTGCTCAAAGGATGAGATGAAGCTGAAAAGTAGCCCTGGGATGTATTAGGGAAGAGGCAAGAGTCTGAACTTGCGACCTTTTCAAACGTGTCATTACTGTCTTAGCTGGTTGTCTAGGTGGCATAGGGAATTTGAAAGGATTCAGTTGATATCACCCCTCTTCCCCCTACCCTAAGTTCTGAGTCCATTGAGAAGTAAGACTAAAGCATAAGGCAGATGGGAAATCAACCTGTCACTGTTACTGTTGCTAAAGGTAAACATGCATGATAAGTTCTTGTCCTCCACCCAAGGTGCCCAATAAGCATCAGAACTGCTCACTAAAGGGAGGGTTTGAGTCTGGAGAACAGGCACACTTACCCAAGATGCTGCTGTTCATACTGAAGTGGGGGAATTAAAAAGACCATCCCCACAACCTTCTCTCTCTTTCTTCCTTCTCTCTCTCTCTCGTTTTCTCTTTCTCAATGCTTTTGATTGTCTCCTCTTGACTGAGAAAAGTGGAACAACTGCTGTTAATCATTAAGTAGCAAAGGGTGGCAAAAGAGGTTTCAATTATTCAGAAAAATTAATCATCATAGAAATCAGGAGTTATAGAAGAAGAGGCTTTCTCTGCTTAATTAAGTGGTATTACCAACGCCTGCAACTGAGTCACTACATTTATCTGATAACTGGGAAGACACACGATTACAGAGCATTCAGATTAGGCTATATCAAGCCTAAACATGAAACTGTATGGTCTTTGACTTTGGTCTTGCTACTCGAAATGTAGTCCATGGACCTACAACATTGGCATTACCTGGGAGTTTTTTAGAAGTACAGAATCTCACACTTCCCTCCAGACCTACTGAATCAGAATCTTTGTTTTAGCAAAATTTTCAGGTGAGTTATGTGCACATTCAAGTTCAGGCTAGAAGACAATGTGAACTTCCAATACTAGATATATTCCTAACGGTCCTTGGCAAGCTCTGTCTCCATGCAGGGTTTCCAATCTATAAAACAGACAACTATTTTATAGTATATGGCAATTAGCAGAGATGGGGAGTGAGAGGCTATATTCTGAAGAAAATTTAAACTGGTGAAAAAAATCTACAAATAAGCATAGCGTTCAGGTGTATACTGTGTGAGAAAGCCTTTTGTTTTCTAGCCATCTTTGAAATCAAACCCATCATACATAACATACGTAATATACTCTGGTTTTAGACTTTTTTGAATTGGAATGTCTTGTTTTAGATTATTTTAAATTGAAACATGTGTCTAAAATAGGACAATAGACTTGCAGTCCACACACACACACACACACACATACACACACACACACACACACACACCTTTGTCTACTCTAAAGATATCTATTTTATTGACTGCCTTTAAGAGTCAAGGAACAAGAAGCAGCATATCCAAACTTCAACTAATGAATAGAAGCACTGAATATCGGCATATTTTTAAGAACAGGGATGACATAGACATCAAGGAAACTACCTAAAAATTGCTTTTTGAAGAGAGATTAATGTATGCATACATTCTCATATTGATTCAGGTGATTGAACCTTCTGTCACTGGGATGTCTATGAGCCCAATGTCTTGAAATACATTTGTATTTATTTTTGAATAAATAATATGTGTGCTTAATTCAAAATTCAAAAGTACAAAAGGATGCACAGTGAAAATTAAGGGTTGTTTCCTCACTTATATGTCCATCCCATTGCCTTCCCTGGAGAAAAAAATCATTTGGATCAATTTCTTATTTTACACACACACAAAGTCACAATTATTATAAATAAATACGTATATATCCTCTTCTGCAACATATAGAGCTGCCACATTCTTTTTAATGGCTTTATACACTTTATAATATATGAAACCACTTCATATATATTTTTATATATGTTTCATATATTTAACCACTCCCCTATGAATGGATATTTCATTGCCACTATTTTGGACTGTAAGCAATAATATACTGAATATCCTTGAATATACATAATTTTGTATATTCAAATTTACAGGTTCAAATGTATTCATATGTGCTATATACCTAGGAAAGGAATTTCAAGGTTATTGAGAATATTATTTGTATAATTTGATACATGTTTCCAAATTGCCTTCCAGATAACTTGTACCAATTTACACACCTTTTTTTTTTTTTTTGAGTCAGAGTCTGTCTGTGACACCCAGGTTGGAGTGCAATGGCACCATCTTGGCTCACTGCAACTTCCGCCTCCTGGGTTGAAGCAATTATCCTACTTCAGTCTCCCTAGTAGCTGGGATTACAGGC
>CAUYLZ010044369.1:0-12195 GCA_963573645.1 Pithecia hirsuta | reverse complement strand
ATTCTGGTTTATGGTGTTTTCATCCTTTTTGTGCTAGTTTCTTCCCATCTTACTGGCTTTATCTATGTGTAGTCTTTGTAGTTGGTGACTTTCGGATGGAGTCTCTGAGTGGATGTCCTTTTTGTTGATGTTGAAGCTATTTCTTTCAGTTTCTTAGTTTTCCTTCCAACAGTCAGGCCCCTCTGCTACAGGACTGCTGGAGGTCCACTCCAGACTCTGCTTGCCTGGGGCTCACCTGCAGCGGCTGCAGAACAGTAAGGGTTGCTGCCAATTTCCTCTTCTGTTATCTTCATCCCAGGAGGTTACCTGCCAGATGTCAGCCTGAGCTCTCCATTATATGGTGTCTCTTTGGGTATATGGGGGTTGGGGAGCTGCTTGAGGAGACAGTCTGTCCCCTATAGGAGCTCAACTGCTGTGCTGGGAGCTCCGTTGTTCTGTGCAGAGCTGCTGGGCAGGTATCTTTAAGTCTGTTGCAGCAGAACTCATAACCACCTCTTTTCCCGGGTGCTCAGACGTAGGAAAGTCAGCTTTATTTATAAGTTCCTGACATGCTGCTGACTTGTTTCAGAGATGCCCTGCCCCTCACAGAGTAGTCTAGTCACAATCTGCCAACAGAGGTGTTGCTGAGCTGCTGCAGGCTCTTCCCAGCCGCTGTGTGAACTGCCTCAGTATTGGCAGACTGCCTCTGTAGTGGCAGACGCCATTCCCTCCCTGAGTTGGACCATCCCAGGTCCAGCTGTGCTTGCTGTGAAACTCTCAATCCAGAGCATTTCAGATTGCTTTTTTTGTGGGGGTGGTACCCACCGAGCCAGATCGCCTGGCCCCCTGTCTCAGCTCCCTGCCTTTCAGTTGAATGGGTGGCTCTGTCACCCAGGCGTTCCAGGTGCCAGTTGAAATGACCACCCAGGTTTGTGTGAGTTTCTGTGTGCCAAACCATGGCACCAGCCGTGCTGAAAACTCATGGCACTTTTCAGCCCAGGAATCTCCTGGTCTGTGGGCAGTGAAAACTTGTTTGGAAATGCAGTGAGCACTCACCCTCAGTGTTTTTCTTGCTGGGAACTGCACTCTGGAGCTGTTCCTATTCAGCCATTTGGATCCTCCCCTCCTATTGTTTTTTAAAATGGAAATTTGTATTGTAGCATGTCATTCTCTCTCCACCATTGCATGTATGTTGGAGAGTGTAAATGATGGGCAATGTGCCATTTATTGACTTATTGTTGGCCATCAGGAACTATATCAGAATTTGATTTTTAAGAAAAGAATTTTACTCAGAAATCCTGCACTTGAGATAACTGGAAGATGATTTGGTTGTCTCCCGTTAGACAGTGGTTCTCAACTTGGATTGCACAACTGAACCACCTGGGAAGTTAAAAAATTTCTGTGGCCAGGCTGCACCCCAGGTTAATTAAACAAGAATCCCTGGGAGCTTGTCTCAGTCATCGGGTGATCCCAACATGTAGCCTCATGGTGAACCACAGCTTTCATTTAGAGGTTGGGATTTTGGGAGCTTGATATAGGGAGGAGAATATGGATGGAAATTGATTAGCAAAAGATTGCAGTCACCTTTTTTCTTGTTCCTCAAATAATTTCACCTCTCTCCCTTTGGGTTTACACTTGATTGGCTCCATCCTAGCTTCTGTCAGTCATAGGAATACACAACCTTGCCACAGATATTGATTCAGGAGAGGGTATTTGACCTAATATATTCCAATGAAGGTAAAACTTTGGATTTTGTTTAGCAATTAGGAAAGAAAATATGAAAAAAAAAAGAATATATAATGCTGATTGACACTGAACACAATTTTCAGAGAAGGCCAGACCCTGGAGGACTGCAGAAGAAGGGTGCTAGAGCCCAGAATATACCATGTCTGAAAACTGCCTTATCTTTGAATGGAGCCAGTAAATTTCTTTTCTTAACTAGAAGAGTTTGAAGTAGGTTTTCTCTTATATGTATCTGAAAGCATTCTAACTCACAGGACCTGTGGTGGACATGGTCAAATCGCTGCTCAGATACCTAGATTCCTTTTTCTATTTTTGTTCCTCATTTCTTATACCTATTTTACTTCCAATGGGCCATACCCGTGAAACTTCTCAGGCACCTGCTTCTTTGCTCAAAGAGCTGGAAGTACCTTGGATTTACATTCACCCTAGGGCAGGCCTTGGCCTTCTTGTACATGAGTATGAAGCCCTACTTCCCTGCCAAGTGAGACAAATCCTGAGCCACATGTTACACCGTAGAGCTCACCTGTGAGAAATGCACCTTTGGTTGGCTTCTTCCATTCTTTATTCAACATGTCAGACTTACTTCCCAGTTTCTCCTGATAGCACTTTCTTAACAAATGACTTGAGCACAAATTCTCAAACTAAGGCACATGATAATCCCTACTGGGTGTTGAGTCCTATGTAAAGCACATGGTATGGGATTAATAAATGTGGCTGACCAGCTAAGCAGCGAATCACCATCTCTGAAAACTCTGGCTCATGAAGTGTCTCTGTATTAGCCTGTTCTCATGCTGCTAATAAAGGTATACCCGAGACTGGGTAATTTATAAAGGAAAGAGGTTTAATTGACTCACAGTTCCACATGGCTGAGTAGACCTTAGAATCATGGAGAAGGCAAAGGAGGAGCAAAGACACATCTTACATGGAGACAGGCAGGAAAAGCTTGTGTAGAGTAACTCCCCTTTATAAAACTATCAGCTCTCATGAGACTTATTCACTATCACAAGGACAGCACGTGAAAGACCTGCCATCATGATTCAATTACCTCCCTCCAGGTCCCTCCTGTGACATGTGGGAATTATGGAAGCTACAATTCAAGATGAGATTTGGGTGGAGACAGAGCTAAACCATATCGGTCTCTTATTTTATATTTTCATTGCAATACCAAAACATAAGATGCATAGTAGAATCTAATTTTTTAGAGCTAAACTCCAGAAAGATCATCTGGCAAACCAGTCATGTTACATGTAAAGAAACTGAAGTCTAGTGAAGCTACATAACTTACTCCAATCTCCTTCGCTGCTTAATAGCAAGGCCAGGGCTTGAAATCAGTGCTTTTTGTGTGCCTTAGGCCACCTACCCTAGTGTTGTGCCCAACTGTGGATTCCAGACACCTTAGTCAAATCACACTTTCTCTATTTAGAGACAAATTATTTGCCTTCATTGTATACAGAGACATGTGCCAATAGCTGAATTATCAACACTAAATGTTGTCTATATGAATGTGATAAACATAAATCTATGATTCTTAAACATATGAACCATAGGATTAGTTAATTTCTGAACCAAAGAATAGCATAAGACAGAAGAAAATGTGACTCAAGAAGGTAAAGAGGATAAATTGTATTCTTAATTTATTGTGGACACATAGTAGGTAGTCAATGAATGTTTGTTGAACGAAGTATAGTGAGTTCCACAAGGGCATATGGAAGGGAGTTTTCTGGTGTCAACAGTGGAGAAGAGGTGGTTGCATGTGAATTAAACTGAAACAGAGAAAATGGACCTTGTGTGAAAGAGATGAAAGAGCTGAGCATTTACCCAGGGGTGTGTGTGTGTGTGTGTGTGTGTGTGTGTGTGTGTGTGTGATGTTCTAGCCTTATGTTTTTCTATCACTCTAACAAGGCCTTATATAAATATCTGAGCTAGGCCACAAATTATTAAGGAAGGGACTGCCTGGCTGTTCTGAGCTAGCATTTTGATTAGATGCAGAGCCTCACTCCCTGGAAGTCAGCAGAAAGATGTCAAGTGTGATTAAGGAAAGATGGTCAGGACACTGGTGAATTGTTGAGATAACAGTTGGGACCATGGTCCACCCCATGCTTGGTCTTCACTACATGGAGATGTTCTCCCCACTGTCATCTTGGAAGCAGTCAATTGTATTTTGTTAATAAATTACTGATTTTTCTTACACAAATCCAGAAGGATTTTTTATTTGAAATAAATATGAACAATGACTTAGATACTCCAGGAGTTCAGTATACAAATTTAGAATGTACTTTATAGTAATCTCAACAACTTTGTCAATGTAGTTCATAGCTGCATGGATATGGTTTCTGTCCTGTTTCCAGAAAAGATCATCCGAAGCATATCTTTTAATGGAGGATAATCTAGGGGAAATTCTGTTCTAAAAAGAGAGGAAGAAAATATTTCCACACATCCACGGAATATTAAAGATTAAACAGATATAAACTGTAAATAAAATTCCAGCAACGTCAATGTTTAAAAACCCATCTAATCTCTTAAAGCTGAGACACTAAGAAGATACAATGCTCAGATGACAGCATTCTAAAATTCTCCTTGTAGGCCAGCCACCATATGAAAAGAAAACAAATGTCAAGAGGAATCAGGGGAGTTTGCCACGAAATTAAGCTTTGTTAAATCACTTACTATGTCCCAGGTACCCTTTTACCTGCTTTCAGCCTTATCTCATTTAATCTTCAAAACTGCCTCTTCAACAGTATCTGACATGTCAAGGAAATGGTTACCCAGTAAGGTAAAATAACTACCACAGGGGAGCAACAATGGGTTTAAACTCACATTGGTCAAGTCCAAAAGAACAGGAAAAATGAATGAAGTAAGCTAATGAATTAATAATGAAAGATTTTTAAAACCTTTTTATAAAGTTTATCAGTATTTAGAAAAAAGTTAAATCTAACATTTGGGTTTTGTTTTATCTTTAGAAGTGCAGGTGGTACCTTGAAAACTGAGTGATACATGATCATTCAAGCTGAAAGTGTTGATGGTTTCCTGTAGGATTAGCCATCACGTGGTCTTAGGTGTTCCTAGGCCCATGGGTACACCCAAGGATGAAAGATGGTTAGGAGCCTGGACCAAGTCCTGTTATTCATGGAGTTTGTTCTGCAGATTGAAAAAAATGTCCCCTTGAAAGCTGACTAGAGTGAAATTCAATGTATGAACTCTGCTTTTCCATAGACTGTCATTTGAAAGCAAATTATATTCAGTTAGTCGATAAATATTTGTTAACTTGTTCATTCAAGGCATGATTTCCATCAGGTTTTCCAAAAATGAAGACTAAGGAAAAGCAGTGATGAAACCAATAACCTAAAGAAAAGATCTGTCTTTATTTAATGACAGAGAATTCATTTTAGCTTCATTTCCAACTCTTTGTCATTCTTTCTAATACTGCACACACTCAAACCTGAGCTCACCGTATGTACTCTCACTCCCCACCTCAAGCAACTTAGATTTGTCTAAGCAGGGCCTGTTGACTGCTAGAGGAAAGTATGAGAAATTCAAGCTGCTAAGACTACTTGTTAACATTTAGTACTTAACCTTTGCCAAGAAATGACCTAAGGTTTTAAGACGTATCTACTCATTAAATTCTAATAAACAACCCTGGAAGTGGGTAGTTCTGTTATCTCTAATCTATCTACAAAGAAACTAAGCCACCATGCTGTGAAGGTCACAGTCTCAGGAGGACAGGGATATTCTTTATGAGACAAGAGACAATTAAGATAGGTTGGGTAAAGATATAGATAAATTTTTAGATGAAATGGAGAGCAATTGAAAGAAATTATCTTTATCTTTCTGTGAAATAGGAGGCAATATGGAGAGAAGGAACTAAAACTAAGAAAAAAGTTTCTATCCTTAGGCCCTCTGATGTCAAACATTTTGCATATAACTTGTACCTCGTCCTTACTGTAGCCCTTCCAGAAAGATATTAAGTTGTTTATTAAACGTCTACGAATTCAACATTGTTCACCATCAAATCTTGGTTCTTACGCCTCTGTCATCTTACTATTCAATTCTCAAGTTGGTAGGAATAATCTTGAGACATTTAGAAGAGCACGGAAGGTTTGGAACAGGCACTGTAGGGAATGAAACTCACAGCCAGTTAGAAATGAGCAAAGGACTGCCCAAAAAGTTCTGAGCACCAGATCTTAGAATTTGAGGTCACAAAGTATGATATTAACATGGAATTCCTTTGGGTGATTGAAGGATTCCCTATACAAGGCAGTGCGGAAAGCATGAAGTTGAAACTGGGAGATAAACAGAATGTTTCAAATCAAACTTTCGACATTGATGTACACAAATACCTGGAGTATGAGGCAAACATTATGTATGATAGATGCCATGAGAGAGGACCAGAGAGGCCATACTTCCTTCCCTCTGATTCTAAAATCTCACATTTTAATGCCTCAGAATTGGGATGTGTCTTTAAATGGGTGGCATCTTTTTCCACTGATGGTGAGGTAGTCATCATAATGTAGTTGTGATTGCATATTCTCGAACTTGGCCTTGGCCGAAGGACTGCATAGGAGTTATGCTCACTGTGGATACTGTGAGTTATAGTGCCATTTAAAATATCTTCTAAGAAAAGTACTCTATGGTTTCTTGTTGAAAAAAGTTACTGTATACATAAAAAAACGGAAGTAGTGCTGTGAGGCATGTACGATATGTTAATAGAGGAAATATTTCTGTTAATGAAGTAAATGTGATCACAAGTCCGTATGTTTTTGTGAAGCAGCAACTCAAGTGCTTTGCATAACCTGTGCCAACAAGTACATGCAGCCAGTTATGTATGTTCCTGAGACAACTGGAAAGGATTGCCTAGCACAGATCAAACAGTACACCTAAAAGGAGGAGAAATTGCCAAATTCCTGGAAAGAGGCATATTCCAGTTATCTCTTGCTACGAAACAAATAGCTCCAAAACCGTCCTAATAATTTTGTCATCTCTCACATTCTCTGTGGGTCAGGAACCCAGAAAAGGTTTGCCTGGAAAGTTCCGGCTTAATGTCTGTCATGCAGTTGCAGTTTGAAGTGTCTGGAGATGGGACCATGGGGAGCCGAAGCAGCTGGAAGCAAGTCAGGCATCTTTCTGTCTTTCTGTAGCCACCATGCCTCTTCCTGTGATCTCTCTGCATGGGCTACTTTGGGCTTTGAAATAACTTGGCAGGGCCAGACACGGTGGCTCACACCTGTAATCCCAGCACTTTGGGAGGCCAAGGCTGGTGGATCACCTGAGGTCGGGAGTTCGAGACCAGCCTGACCAACTCAGAGAAACCTCATCTCTACTAAAAATACAAAAATTAGCCAGGCGTGGTGATGCATGCCTGTAATCCCCGCTACTCAGGAGACTGAGGCAGGAGAATTGCTTGGAAGCAAAAGGCTTCAAGTGCTATAGCTGGTGACCCATGAACAAGGTGGAAGCCAAATCTTCTTTTATGACCTAGCTTCCAGTGTCACAGAGTCACTTCTGCTGCATCCTGTTGGTTTCCAAGAGAGTCAGAAGCAGTCCAGATTCTAGAGGAGGGGAATTAAGTTCACCTCTTGATTGGAAAGTAGCAGGTTTCTAGAACATATGGTCTAGGAGATGTTGTTCCAGCTGTGTTTGGAAAATACAGTCTGCCACTAGATGAAGGAAATGTCAAAGTGCCAGGAAGCTGGTGTTGCCAGTTCACTCACTGAGCAGTACTGAACATTAAAGCATCGAAATTCCACTGAACTTCCTGCTGACTGAACAAAGCCATCTAACTTCCAGCCACGTGTGATTCAGTCAGGGGAATAAAAAATAAAATTAGAAGTTATGTTAATTAAACCCTGGTGCTCTTGAAATGTGTTGTCAATGCTAAAGGTATTGAAGAAGTCAAATTCATGATCACCAGCTGCACATCTTCTATGTCTAAATAATCCTAGAATAGCTCACTCAGTAAGTTAGAATAGGAATCTCAAATGATTCAAAAAACAATACCGTCGTATTTTTAACTGGCAACATTTTCTCTTAATGGTGCATAAAATAATGGTGTGTCTTACAATTTATAGCATTTCTAGCTTTGATGAAGTATAATAGGTGGCATGAAGATGTGAAGTCAGGAGAAATTTCCTTTTCCTGGGATGCTCAGGAAAGGACCCAGAGGAGAAATGGTTCTGGGAAGTTGTAGGCTTTGGAAGGTAGAAAACAGGCTGTAGGGTGAAGCAGGAAGTCAATGAGTATGCTTGAAAAGCACTTGAAACGGAGCCCCGCCCCTTCCATCCAGGCTTTGCCGGGCATCCTGTATATGTATTTCCCACTCCAATCAGTCTTTCCACTTGCCCTTGTGAAATTCCTGCCAATCCTTCATGACTCCTTGCAGCTGCAGCCCACTGCATATTGAGAAGATTTTTCATGCCTGCCACTGGAAGACAGGTGGGGTGGAGCTGGGAGGCGGTGTTACTCTCAATCCAGACCCTGAGAGAGTGTTCTTGGATCTCACGCAGGAGGGCATTCAAGGCGAGTCACGAAGTGCAGTGAAAGAGGCAAGTGTATTAAAAGCTACTCTATGGAGCGGAATGCCCTCAGAAAGGAAGAGGAGGAATACCTGGTAGTGGGAAGAGATAGTTTATTGAAAACTATCGTATTACAGAGTAGGGCGTCCTCGGAAAACAAGCAGAGGAATGCCCCATCTTTAAGTTTTTCTTATATAGGGGTCTTGTCTTTGTAAAGACTAAACTAAGCTGTGACTATGTAAGAGTGAGAAGACAACATGACAAAATGTATTATTCTGTTGATTTAAAGAAAACTATCCTTGATATTTTATTTATTATTTGTTTGTTTGTTTATTAAGATGGAATCTTGCTTTGTTGCCCAGGCTGCAGTGTAGTGGCTCCATCTGGGCTCACTGCAAACTCCGCCTCCTGGGTTCAAGCAATTCTGGTGCCTCAGCCTACCGAGTAGCTGGGACTACAGAGGTTCACCCACCACTCCAGGCTGATTTTTTTGTGTTTTTAGTAGAGACAGGGTTTCACCATGTTGGCCAGGCTGGTCCTGAACTCCTGACCTCAGGTGATCCACCAGCCTCAGCCTCCCAAAGTGCTGGGATTAGAGGGGTCAGCCACTGCGCCTGGTGCCTGGCCTATCCTTGACATTTTAGTGTGTGAGTATATTAAAGCATAACTGTTATTATCTTGAAAACATATCGTTATGGGTATTGGGACATCTAGACTCTCCATTGTTGTTAGAGCGTGTCCTTGTAGGTATCTTTAGGCTGCTTCCTCAGCTGTAAGCATCTTAGGACCATGGGTTGTGACTGGCAAGAAAAGTACCTTGCTAGTTTGAAAATTGAGTTGATTTTTAAATGGCAGCACTCTGGCTCCCCTAGGCTCCTGCTTCCCTAACAGCTGAATGCAGCACAGAGCTCAGTTTGTCTGTTTTATCAATCAGAATTTTTGGTAAGGTTTCTGGTGATGAATGGGGTTCACAGCTTAGAAATGAAAATAAAAATATGTCATTACAGTATACCACACACTTCCATGCTCAATCATACAGCAGCCCATGAATTAGCCATCCTCCATCCATTCAATTTACTAAGCATCTTCTAGGTGCCCCATTAGTTAGCAATCCTCTGTTCATCTGATTAATGACTATTTACTGAGTATCTTCTAGGTGTCTGGTACTGTGTGAGCCAATGGCTACTCCTAGTATGTTTTGTTTCACAAAACTTTTAAACTGGAGAGTAAGAAATTAAATAAGTTTTCCAATGACCGAATTAGAAATTGATGAAAAAGGGTAAGAGCAACAGGGATGAAATGATTTTGATAGGGGCATTTTAGCCATTTTAAATCTAAATTTTTATAAAAGTATGTTTGATTATACCATATTTTCTTAACCACTGAATTTAATTAAATATCTTTATAACTCTAAGTTTTCTTCAGCATTAAGTATGTGTTTTGATTCTCTCAGCAGTTACTGAAAAGAATAGTACTTAATTATTGAGAAATACTTCACATGCATTTTCTCATTAATTCTCACAACAACTTTATGAAGTAAGTACTGTTAGCATACTCCTTTTTAATAGATACCAACTGAGATACAGAAAAAACAACACCATTGCCCAACCAAAGTCGTACCGTAGGCAGCCAAACTTGAGCACATTTGCTTTACTGTGTGAGCTCTTTTATGACCATTATAAAGGCCCTATGATTCACTCATACTTCGTAATTCAAGTTTGTGTATATTTTTAAAAGTTTTGTTGTTTCCTCTTTTATGTTTTTACCACCCTTCTTTTTTTTTTTTATTGCATTTTAGGTTTTGGGGTACATGTGAAGAACATGGAAGATTGTTGCATAGGCACACACATGGCAGTGTGATTTGCTGCCTTCCTCCCCTTCACCTATATCTGGCATTTCTCCCCATGCTATCTCTCCCCACCTCCCCACCTCCCACTGTCCCTCCCCTATTTCCCCCCGACACACCCCAGTGTGTGATGCTCCCCTCCCTGTGTCCATGTGTTCTCATTGTTCAATACCCACCTATGAGTGAGAACATTCGGTGTTTGATTTTCTGTTCTTGAGTCAGTTTGCTGAGAATGATGGTTTCCAGGTTCATCCATGTCCCTACAAAGGACACAAACTCGTTGTTTTTATGGCTGCATAGTATTCCATGGTGTATATGTTTACCACCCTTCTTGAGCTACAATTTACACACCATCCATTGTATCCCTTTAGAGTGTACAGTTTGAGCATTTTGGCAGTTGTATACATTCATGATATATATAACCATGCAGACAAGATATCACATTCCCAGCACCCCCAGAAGTTTCTTCATGTGCATTCTCAGTTTATTCCTCATCTCTCTAAGACTTTGACGACCACTGAGGGAGAGAAAGAGAGAAACAGAAAGACAGAGACAGAGGGGGGCAAAGACAGAGACAGGCAGAAACAGAAAGTGTGAATTTCTTTTGTGCTTTTTGTACCTGACTTCTTTCTCTCCCATCATGCTTTTGAGATTCACCCACACTGTGGCATGTGTCAGTAATATCAATGGAATGTTTTGTTGCTGAATAGAATTGTATCTGTGTATCACAATTTATTTATCAGTTCATCTGTTGTTGGAGATCTGGGTTATTTCCAGTTTGGGGCTATTGTGAATGAAATTGCTGTGAATATTTGTATACATGTCTTTTGGTGGACATCATACATATCTAAACCAACACTTGGTATGATTGGCCTTTTTAGAAATTCTGGCTATTTTAAGGATGTACATTAGTATATCATTATGGTTTTAATTTGTACTTCCTTGATAATTAATGATATTAAGCATATTTTCATGTGCTTATTGGCTATGTGTATGTCTTTTATTTGAAAAATAAATGTTTGTTCAAACATTTTTTTTACAAGGAGTCTTGCTGTGCTGCCTGGGCTGGAGTGCAATGGCATAATCTCAGCTCACTACAGCCTCCACCTTCTGGGCTCCAGGGATTCTCCTGCCTGAGCCACTTGAGCAGCTAGGATTACAGGTGTCCACCACCATGCCCAACTAATTTTTGTATTTTGTTTTTTTTTCAATAGAGATGAGGTTTCATCAGGTTGGTCAGGCTGGTCTCAAACTCCTGACCTCGAGTGAGTTAGGAGTTGTGGCCACCCATCTCAGCCTCCCAAAGTACTAGGATTACAGACATGAACCACCACTCCCAGCCTGTTGTATGTTCTTGATCACACATTCTCCAATATATATGTATGTCTTTATTTGCATATTATACACACATATACACACGTCATTGAAGTTGCATTTTTTATACATAATTTTTTAAAATAGAAATTGAAATGAATGAAATAAAATAAATCTAAATTAAACGTTTAATATTTTCCTCTTGTACTTAAAGGATTTTTCAATGATTTTGTACTCAGAGATACAATCCAGGATTCTTTTTTTTTTTTTTTATTCATTTTAGGTTTTGGGGTACATGTGAAGAACATGCAAGATTGTTGCGTAGGTACACACATGGCAGTGTGATTTGCTGCCTTCCTCCCCGTCACCTATATCTGGCATTTGTCCCCATGTTATCTCTCCCCAACTCCCCACCCACTGCTGTCCCTCCCCTATTTCCTCCTGACAGACCCCAGTGTGTGATGCTTCCCTCCCTGTGTCCATGTGTTCTCATTGTTCAACACCCACCTATGCGTGAGAACACACGGTGTTTGATTTTCTGTTCTTGTGTCAGTTTGCTGAGAATGATGGTTTCTAGGTTCATCCATGTCCCTACAAAGGACACGAACTCATCATTTTTTATGGCTGCATAGTATTCCATGGTGCATATGTGCCACATTTTCCCTGTCCAGTCTATCATCGATGGGCATTTGGGTTGGTTCCAGGTCTTTGCTATTGTAAACAGTGCTGCAATGAATATTCGTGTGCATGTGTCCTTATACTAGAACGATTTGTAATCCTTTGGATATATACCCAGTAATGGGA
>CAUYLZ010044368.1:0-42018 GCA_963573645.1 Pithecia hirsuta | reverse complement strand
TTTGTTTCTCTCTCCCTAGAGTATAACAAACAGGCATACAATAACTTCTTTTGCAATTAGAATTGATTACGTTTTTTTCCTAAAATAATTTATTTCTAATGTCTGTTATAATATGTGACTAGAAAATATTCTACTATTCTTTTCTTACTGGCTTTCTGTTTCTTCTCCCCTCCCCTCTTCTCCCTTCCACTCCCCTCCCCTCCCCTCCCTTCCCCTCCCCTCTCCTCTTCTCTCATCTTCTCTTTTCCTTTCTTTTCTTGAGATAGAGTCTCACTCTGTCACCCAGGCTGAAGTGCAGTGGCACGATCTCAGCTCACTGCAACCTCCGCCTGAAGCGATTCTCTTGCCTCAGCCTCCCAAGTAGCTGGGATTACAGGCATGCACCTTGACACCTGTCTAATTTTTGTATTTTTTTTAGAAACGAGGTTTTGCCATTTTGGCCAGACTGTTCTTGAACTCCTGACCTCAGGTGATCCATCCACCTAGGCCTCCCAAAGTGCTGGGATTACAGGCATGAGCCACCGCTCCCGGCCACCTTCTGTTTCTTCTACATGTTGCGGTGCATTTTGCTTCTGGGAGTTCTGAAATCACTCCGGAGTGAAACTTTAAGCAACCTCAAGTTTTTCTCAGCTTTTAAAATGTACTTTATAGTTTTTCCTCTTATATTTATTAAACTAGTTGGACCACACTCTATTCCATGACAATGAGTTCAGTATTAAATGTTTATTGAGCAGTTTCTACATGTACAGCAGCACTCTAGATGACTTTTAAAAAATAAAACTTTGCTGTATTTTAAAATTATTGCACAACCAGAGATGTTTCAGTAGTATACATAAAATTTATTTCTTCTTCCTAAAGCTATTTTCTCAGCCTGGGTATGGACATGCCTTAGTTTCCTAGGGTAGCATTGCTTCAAATCACTTCCTTCTCCACTAAGTGGTGACATCTTGGGGCATTTTTTACCAGAAAATGAGTAAGTACATGGAGCCCATCCTGAAAAACTCGTCACCTCACTAATGAAAAAAAAACTCGTATGTGTTCAAAATTGTCTTCTCCATGATTACAGATAAACTTCTTCTAAATAGTTTATAAATCAGAAATGGTTTATTTCTCTGAAAGGCCTTCTACTGCAGTGAGGTTGAGGCTGCTGGTAATTTCCTTTGATGCAGCATTTCTGTCTCCAAGCCCCCTTCCAATCCACACCCTGGAATCATCCACTGCTGATTTAGGTCATCTTGGTTACATAGGAGGATAGTCTCACTCAGGCAAGACTGATATATTAATATTTTCCCCTGTAGATAATGTATTTGCTCAGACAGAAAAAAATGAAGAGTAAGTCTAAATATGCACAGATGTAGAGAGCTGGTAGTTCCTGGTAAATGTGATGCTTAGCTGAAACATTAGCTACTACATGACACAAACATGTCCCTCTTACCACCATTGTTCAGATGCTGTAAATGCCACCTAGCACACATCCGTAGAAATAAATCAGAACATATTACATAATGATCTTGGGTCAAAAAGTTATTTTCACAGACATTTGATGTGAAATAATAAAAAAATGGACCACGTAACTGGCAGCTCCCCAGCATGGAAAACATCACTAGTACTTCCCAGAGGACAAAGCAATAAGAAGGCTAGAGGAGACAAAATGGAACACTGAAATTAAAAACACTGGGGGAATTGGCCCTGTGTATCTATGCCATCCTTACTATACAGATACTATTGGGCAGCGCCCAAAAATCAAACAGCACTGCTCCAGAGATGTGGAGCAAATTAGAAAGTAGTCCTGAAACATGCCAACTTTCCTTTGGTGTCTCATAATTTTAAGGTTTCCCTACTAGCATTTGCTCTCCTGGAATATTGTTCACTTTTTCTTTACTTTTTACAATACACTTTCTCTGTAAAGTTCAATAAAAATGTTCAGCAAAATTATCAGCTAACTTTTATTAACATCTTGCTTTACAGCAACATCTAATCCCTTAGGCTCATATTTAAAGTAGATCAAAACAGTTCCTTTATGGCCAACAACTTCATGCTTGTAGATTTTATAAGTAAATCACTTTCCAAATGACCTGATTTTAAATGCTGAAATGTATTTTTCTAAAACTCCTTAAAATCTTCTATCCCGGTGTTAGAGAATCTTTGATAATGTCAGCATGCAGATAAAATCTTCTAGGTGGACACCCTGTACAATGGACCAGGAAGAGGTCAAAGATAACTTTGGGGGTTTTGAGCCTTAGTGCTGGAGAGGAGGGAATCATTTGGGAGGGGCCAAAATAAAGAAGAATTTATATTTGCAGGTGGCATACTTAAAAGACAATATGGGGGCTGGGCACGGTGGCTCATGCCTATAATCCCAGCACTTTTGGGAGGCTGAGGTGGGCAGATGATCTGAGGTTTGAGACCACCGTGGCCACCATGGTGAAATCCCACCTCTACCAAAAATACAAAAATATTAGCTGGGCATGGTGGTGGGTGAATGTAATTCCAGCTACTTGTGAGGCTGAGGCAGTAGAATCACTTGAACCCAAGAGGCGGAGGTTGCAGTGAGCGAAGGTTGCGCCACTGTACTCCAGTCGGGGTGACAGAGTGAGATTCCATCTACAAACAACAACAACAACAAAGACAATATGGGGTAAGACTGTTTACTAAAACTTGAAAAACAATTATCTGGCCTGTTTTTCAGCCAGCTTTGTCCCATCTTCCTGCTCTGGATGTCACTGGGTCATAAAACACACACATTTGGAAGTAGAGAAACAACAGCTACATCTTGCTCGTAACAGATTCCATTGCATTACTTGTCATAACTTCATACAAAAATTGTTGAAGACAGTGTGGCAATTCCTCAAGGACCTAGAACCAGAAATATCATTTGGCCCAGCAATCACATTACTAGGATGATAAATCATTCTACTCTAAAGACACATGCACAAATATATTTATCGCAGCACTATTTATAATAGCAAAGACTTGGAACCAACCCAAATGCCCATCAATGTTAGACTGGATAAAAAAAAATGTAGCACGTATATGCCGTGGAATACTATGCAGCCATAAAAAAGAATGAATTCATGTCCTTTGCAGGGACATGGATGAAACTGGAAATCATCATTCTCAGCAAACTAACACAAGAACAGAAAACCAAACATGGCCTGTTGTCACTCATAAGTAAGAGTTGAACAATGAGAACACATTGACACAGGGAGGGGAACATCACATACCGGGGCCTTCAGGGGGTTGTGGGGAAGGGGAGGGAGAGCATTAGGAGAAATACCTAATGTAGATGAAGAGTTGATGGATGCAGGAAACCACCATGGCACATGTATACCTTTGTAACACACCTGCACGTTCTGCACATGTATCCCAGAACTTAAAAGTGTAATTAAAATAAAAGAATTTCCTCAAAAAAAGATACTATACAAATTTGACATATTTTAGGCACCATCCATGTATCAACTTCTTTATTAATTAGTTACATCTTATTTTGTTACTTTTTCAAAATAACCTTGTGTGGGAGGCATTATTAGGTAACAACACTGTGAAGGAGATAGTTGCAAAAACGAATCCTTGTAGAGCTTAGGGAGTCTAGTAACATAACCATTGGGTGGATGGAATGTTTGAATTTAAGTCTCCCCAGGAAATTTTGTGGTTTCTCCACTAGTATTTGTTGCTATTTTTCTCAACTAATTAATAAATCCATAGTTTACAATTTTAGTATTCTTACTTAGATTTCCATTGATCTGAACGCATGTGGCATGCTTTTCTGTGGCTGTAGTCTCAAACGTCATTATTCAGTGGGTGTATATTGAAAAAGCAAACATCAGGCTTTTTCAGAAGCAAATTCCTTTCTAGTATTTTCTCAATGACCCTGTCTTTGATGCAGCTACTTTGCTTCAGTTTTACATCTTCATGGTAGCAACCCTACTTCTGAAAAGCCACTAAAAAACATTCTGGCCTGGGCACGGTGGCTCACGCCTGCAATCTTAGCACTTTGGGAGGCCAAGAGGGGTGGATCACCTGAGGTCAGGAGTTTGAGACCAGTCTGGCCAACGTGGTGAAACTCTGTCTCTACTAAAAATACCAAAAATTAGCTGGGCGTAGTGGCAGGCGCCTGTAATCCCAGCTACTCAGAAGGCAGAAACAGAAGAATCGCTTGGACCTGGGAGGCAGAGGTTGCAATGAGCTGAGATCGTGCCATTGTACTCCAGCTAGGGAAACAAGAGTGAAACTTTGTCTCAAACAAACAAACAAACAAACAACAACAACAAAAAACAACATTCTGAATCCTCTTCCATAAAGGCAACCTGTTATTGAGCACATGATTGCTTTTATGACAATATGATGTTACCATAATAGGGACAGATGTTGAGTGCAAGCCATACTCTGTCATGAAGAGAAAATTCAACATTTCAGAACAGTGGACAAAGAACTTAGGAAAGAGTAGCATTAAAAATTCTGTATTGTGTTTCTCTATCATGCTTTTTAGATATTCACATCATGATTTTCTTTGACCCTGAATCCTCCTTGTCATTCTGGGATGTGGGCGGACTTATCAGGTACTAGCCAGAATATGGATGAGGTATACAGGTCCCAAGAGTTCAAGTTAAGGGTCCAGTTTACTGAAGCTGCAGGGAATTGGAAGTCCAGAAGTCAAAGACCAAAAGAGAGGCAAGAAAATAGTAGATTACCATGCTAAAAAATGTTTTAAAGTGTAAAAACTCAGAGCCCCAGATGATGGTAGTGGCAAAAGGGAGAACTGTGGAGAGAGAGGTATTGGTATAGTTAGATCTTGACTGTGAAGAAAATAAAAGTTTTGATTCTAAGGGTTTGGGTCTCTGAAAATTCTACAATACCAAGAAAGCCGAGTGAGTCTGGTTCTACCAGAGTCTTGGCTTTTATCTCTATGAACTCTCAGCACTTATACACATGTTGGTCTTCTTCAGATCTCTAACCACACTTTTCTAACTTCACTCTCTTCACTTCCTCTTGGCTGTCTCATTGTATCCCACATTTATAATCGCCAACTGTTCTGTGAAATCTGTCCCTAGCTAAGATTTCTTCAGTTCTAGATCCACATAGAAAATGATCTACTGGACATGTATGTATGGATACCCAATTAGCACTTTAAAGTCATAATGATCCTTTCTTTGAAAATACTCTTTTGTATTCCTTTGCTGTACCTGTAACTGTTTTATTTTTCTTCATATATAAAGCTTTTCTGTGGTCCCTGGAGTTTCTCTTGCTGGTTCTTTTTTATGGACTGTCTTACATTATTTTTCTGAGCCAGTTCTCCTTTTAAATTCCTTTTTATAGTTACAGAATCAGTCTTAGTGTTACATCTCATTTGAAGCATTTCTTCACCATCTCAGTTATAATTTAACATTAACTTCTCTATCCTTTCTCAATATATATGTTATCTATCCTTCCATCACTGCTTCAAAGTATATTCACATGTTTCTGCTTATAGGCCTGTTTCCACTATTAGTCTTTACATTATTTTAAAAGCAAGAACTACTATATGTCTTACTTATCTAATGTGGATGCTGTTGCTTCAAATAAAAAGAAAATCCAAGTAAAATCAGATATTTATGTGTGTTGGAGGTGGAGTAGTGGGGAGGGATGTACATTTACGTCTGTTTTTCACAAATACAAGGGAGGGGAATGTAGCTTTTTGCATAGAGGATACAGAATTACAGATGATTTTGTAGATTACTTATTTTTAATTATCTCTTTCTTCATTTCCATCTTTATTTCTCAGTATCTCTTTGTTTGAATTTACCCTTAGTCACACCTCTCTCTAGGAATGGTAAAATATCTTCTGGTAGCCCTGGGCTCACATAATCTTTACAACTTTAATCACAGAGGAAGAGAGAGGCCTTTTCCTTCCTAATGTTTTCAGAGCAAATCTTGTGGAGACATTCTGATTGGTCAGGGCCAGGCTCTAAGCCTACTCCCAAAGCTAGGGTATGTGTTGTCTTATTTCATAGTTCCATGAACTGTGTGGGTTGGAAGAGTGGCAGTTTCCTTAAGAAAGATGAATTGAGAAAATGACTTAAGGTCACTACACAGGAAAATAGAAAATATACTGTATACAAGGAATACAAGATCAATGATTTGTTGGTTGAATACATAATTGAATATAAATAAATTTTAGTTCACCATGGAGAAGCAGATGGGTTAAGAAATAATTACCAAAGAATGGAAAAGGAAAAAGAAGTACTTGGTGATGATTAGATACAGCCTGTGAGTTGCACTGTTATTATTATATAATTATTGCTAAATTCAGTTTGTTTTAGTAGACCATAAAGTTGTGCAATCATCACCACTATCTATTTCTAATATATATATTTTTTGAGACAAGAGTTGCTCAGTTTTACATGAGCAACTCTGGAGTTGCAGGCTTGAGTGCAGTGGTGCAATCTCGGCTAATGCTACCTCTGCCTCCCAGGTTCAAGTGATTCTCCTGCCTCAGCCTCCAGAGTGGCTGAGATTACAGGCACGCCCCACCATACCCATCTAATTTTTGTATTTTTGGTAGAGATGGGGTTTGCCATGTTGGTCAGGCTGGTCTCGAATTCCTGCCCTCAAGTGATCTGCCTCAAGTGATCTCAGCCTCTCAAAGTGCTGGGATTACAAGCGTGAGCCACCACACTTGGCCTATTTCCAGTACATTTTGGTTACTGCAAGAGAAACCCCATACCCATTAGCAGTATACATGTTTTCTACTGAGATCTTATGGTGCATGCTTGGCTACACTGTACCGCCAGAAATTGGATAGTGCAAGCAATGAGACATTATTAATCAAAATAACAGGAAAAATTGGAATGTTCTGGTTGCTTGTGCCCTATTCCTGTCTTGGTCGTGTGGGATGGTCCGATGAATAATTGTTTCCACAGAAATTTGACTAACCGTGATAGAATTAAAGAGGTCCTCATTTCTCTTTTGAATGCTGACTTCACTTCTCTAGCAACTACCTTTCTGTGCTTTGATGTATTTAAAGTTTATTTCCTTTTCTATTTCTCCAGAAAATGAAAAAAAAAAAAGGTGCATTTGAATTACAAATAAATCAACATTTATGTTATGCAAATCAATTTTTAAAGTTAGCATATTGCAATAATTTATTCATGTTCTATCACTAATAGCTATAGTTTCAGACAGTGGAAAAGTGTTACACAGCGGGTTCTTTGGCTGATATGCAGGAAAACATTGACAGTAATTCACCCAGAATCTGTTTCTCCAGAAGTGTCACCTCAGGATGTTATTCCAGACTATTGCTGTTCTCAGGTTTTTGAGCTGGCCTCTCATGTGGACAAGATCTAGCAACCTCCTTTTCACTCGGCTGCATCTGCCATGGCTAAACTCAGGGTAAAGCAACCACTGGAGAAATTATATTACAGTTTGGAATACATAAAGAGAAGACAGGGGAGACGAGAACTGCACTTGCAGCACTATCAACATACAGGAGAGGTTTCAACAGCAGAATAATTTAGCCACAGTTCTTTATTTGATATAGCACTCTCCTTTGAAAATTTGAAACATCAGGAAAATCAACAAGCGCTAGTTAGATGGTTGGAGGAAAATGAATGTATCTCTAGATACCTAAAAGAGCAGGGTGATAAATTGCATAAGACAGAGGACTTGTCATTTCAGTGCCGCCAGGAAGTATCGATAAGGTCTTCAGCAAGCTGAGTGATGGCGTCTGGTCTTACCTTAAAGGGGCAGAGTCATACAGAAGGAGAATTAGATTTCTCCTATGCTTGTCCAGAAGGAGTCCAAAGACTAACAGTTGGAAGTTATAGGGGATGCACAGTAGATGCTCAGCAAGTTTATCACTTTCATTTATTAGGTAACATATAAAGAAGCCCTGCTGGATAATTACAATTGTTTAATAAAGTACAGACTTCTCAATATTGTGAAATATTCAAATAGGGTTCATATGGCTATCAAGCATATATAGGAGAAATTATTTGTATTAACTTTTATTAAAGGTAATAGAGCTTGAATAATTAATCTTAGCTTCACTATTGAAAATTTTTAACTGTAAAATGACCACAGACAATAATTATTAAAAGAGTATCTATAAATATGTAAATAGGCTTTTCAGATGAAGGGGATCTTATGTTTTCACTGATGAGTCAGATGTTACTTAGTGCCTACACAACAGTCATACTCCTTTAAAATAGCCTGGAAAATGAAACCCCAGCATTCTTTAGAGCCCGGGCAACCAAGAGCTTCAGCTTGATTTCTCTAAGACAGTCATGTCAATTCCATGCCCCTTGGTGGTACCTGGGTTACTAATGGGCATAAGATGCCATCTGTCTAGTGTGATCTGAAGAGAACTTATCTAGAAAGGATTACTGCTGTTGCAATGGAACATGAGAAGAGGCAATACACTCTTCTATTTTCACCTTTGATTATATTATAAATGGGTGAGGCATTGATGCCTGAAGCCTGCTGTAGCCAAACTCCTGAGATGTGGGTCTATCATGTAAGGATGAAGAACAGAAGATGATACAGTGCCTGGTTTTTGAGGATATCACTAGCAAATTAATTAACCAACTCTAGTGCCAGATTAATTTTAGATTTCTTTTTATGCTATGGAGAGAGAGAGAGAGAGAGCAAGAGCGAGGAGAGCAAATGAGAGAGAGAAGGAGGGAGGAGGGAGAGAGAGAAAGAGAGAGAGGGGGGTAAAAAGGATAGTAAAGCTACCGAAGGTCTTGGAGACTTTGTACTGAATGTTCTCTATAGTTCTATCCTGCTCTAAAAGTCAACGATTTTCATCTGCTTTGTCCATTTCACAGAGCCATGATAATAAAGTAAAATATTTTTATGGGAAATTGCATTGAAATGGATAAAACACAATGCAGTTATCAGGAACTATTAGTGTTTGTTGGTAAGACTAAAATATAGCCCACAGTTCCTAAGTTGACAAGTATTTATGGATTTTTGAAAAATTCAGATAAAAATGCAGATATACATGAAATACACAATGAATCGAAGTTGACATGGCTATATTAGGAAGAACTATATTTGATAATGAAGAGGTAAAATCTTTATCTGGAAGGGAAAGAAATAATATGAAAAAAAATTTCATGAAGGTAGATTATCCTGTAACAGAAAGAACTAGGATAGCTTAGTGAGAAAAGGGAGATTTGACAAGTATGAGTATAAAGACACCAGAAATTCCATAACTAATGAAAAATAAAACAAAAACAAAAACAAAAAAACTTTGCACCATGTTTATGACTGTGACATTCCTCTAAGAATGTTCTCTCTCACGGCTGTTTTTTTCTTCACAAGTTGAAGTGGATTCTAAAACAATTCTTAGCTTTTCATATCCTCTAAAATAAAATAAAATCATCTCTGATGTTTTTAGGTGCCAGGTTAGCCAACATCTGTTGATTTCTCCATCTGCTTCTATGCTTATTTTTCTGTTGCATTAAAAATACGCTTTTTATACTCTTTGCTCTGAAAGTTTCTTTTAAGCATATATATGTATATATATATATATATATGTGTGTGTATAACTATACACATATACATGTGTATAAGTATGCAAGTGTGTGTACGCACATGAGTGTGTCTCTGTGTATGTATCTGTATGTGTCTGCGTGTGTTTCTGTGTGTGTCTGTATGTGTGTGTGAATGTGTATGTGTGTACATGTGTGTTTGCATGCATTCATGTACATGTGTATGTGTTTGTATGTCTGTGTGTATGTGTGTGCACATGTGTGCTTGTGTGCATGTGTGTGCACGTGTGTATCTGTTGTATGCATCTGCATGTATATCCATGTGTATGCATGTGTTTGTGTGCACTTGTGTATACACATGTGTGCCTGTGTGTCTGTATGTGCCTTTGTGTGCGCATATGCCTGTGCATGTGTGTATGCACATATGTGTATGTATCTGTATGTGTATCTGTGTGTATGTATGTGTGTGCATGTGTTTGTGTGTGCGTGGGTATACGCACATGTGTGTATGTGTATGTGTGTGTGCACACATATGTGTGTGCATATGTGTATGGACATGTATGTATGTCTGTGTGTATGCATGTGTGTGCATGTGTTGGTGTGCACAGGTGTGTATGCACATGTGTGTCTCTGTTCATGTGCCTGTGTGTCTGTGTGTCTGTGCATCTATATGTGTGTCTGTGTGTGTATGTGTGGGTGTCTGTGTATGTATGAGTGTGTGTGTGTGTGTGTGTGTGTGCCTCCCCTGCTTGTTTCTAGTTATTCTGCCCTTTCCTTGCAGCTGTTCCTAGGCAGCAACAGGAAGAGACGGAGCACATGTAATGCAGTTTCTATCTTGACCAATTTTAAATAGTGACAGAAGTATAGTTGCACTGAAAATATTATATTGGAAAGATAAAGAGATGGTTAATAAGATGCTAATAAAAAATCATCTGAGGTATGGAACAACGAAATGGTAGTGTATTGTGTCCTCATCCAGAGCTGATTGGACTGTATTTCAAAAATTCATGAGTCAAAAACTAAAAGAGGTGGGGGAAACTGTCAGCATCTAATACTTTTCAAAAAAATTTTGTGAGGCTTAGAAGATTGAAAATGTGCCTCGGAGTTGAATGCTTTATGTGACAAGATGTAGAGTTTATGATGCAGAACGGGCACAAGCCACTGTTGAATAAAAGCTGTATTGTACTCTACTGAAAATACAGTGATAGAACATTCATTCGTGCAACTAAGATGTAGATGCCTCTATTCCAGGCATGGGGCTAAGCATTAACACGTACGGTTAGCATCTGGTCAGTACATGCGATGCCACATCTACCATTTCAGCACAGATAATTTCATAAAAAGAATTGTAAAATAGGATTAACGAACAGACATAAAAACAATAGGGCACTTGGACCGCATGCAGGGAGCAACCACAGGAAACAGTTCGTGCTCTTAGGGTTGAGGAACAAAGGGCTGAAGTTGAAACTACTGAAGCGTGGATGCTTGGAGGTGGGACACTGGAATTGAAACTGACCTCGAGGAGGGGTCGCTGATCTGTGGATAGTGTTTCCACAGAAGGCACAATGTCTACACGGGTTAGAAAAATTTCAATCTAAAATTAATTGTTGCTAGCAAAACGAATAGCCTTTATCCTGTTGAAGAAAATTTGTTAGGGTTTGATTCAAAAAGGCACTGCCAACAAAAAAGGAATAGGTAAGAAACAGGAAGGAATTTGTCCCACTTCCCCCTGTCTCCCTCCACCACCCACTCCGGACTGAGGGCCTGACAGCAAGCTAGTGGACCAGAGAAGTGCCTTTTTCGGAGCCACACAGGGGAATGTGGAAGGCGAGGTTTGAAGCTGAGAGGCCATATCTTAGTAACTGGCACAGGAGGTAATAAAGGCTTATGAGACATTTGCCTTGTTCTCAAGGAATTTTCATTTTAGTAGGGGAGAGAAATATTTTAGTAGGGGTGATCAACTACTTGTAAAAGAAAGAGGCGACCTTTTCGAATTATGAATTTTAAAATATATGCAATATTACTAATATTGATAATATTTATATTGGTATATTTCTTTTAAATGAAATAAATATGATAATACAGTTATCATGGAGGCTAACATTAGAATAGACTTTAAGAAATAATTTGACTCTGCTCCAAATCTTCATCTAGGTAAGGTATTTTTGAAATGATTTTGGCTTGGATGCAGATGTGAGAGTGCCTTGGGTCTTTTTTTTTTTTTTTTGAGATGGAGTCTTGCTCTGTCACCAGGCTGTAGTGCAGTGGTGCAATCTCAGCTCACTGCAACCTCTGCCTCCCAGGTTCAAATGATTCTCCTGCTTCAGCCCCCACCGAGTAGCTGGGACTACAGGTGTGCGCCAGCACGCCCAGCTAATTTTTGTATTTTTAGTCGAGACGGGGTTTCACCATGTTTGCCAAGATGGTCTCAATCTCTTGACCTCATGATCCACCCGCATCGGCCTCCAAAAGTACTGGGATTAAAGGCGTCAACCCCTGCACCTGGCTGCCTAAGGTCTCCTAGTTGGCATACTGGGGAAAGCAACCCTCTGACTTCTAGCGGAAGATTATAACTACCTCTCCACGTTGTGACCTCTGAAGTCATATACAAAATAATGACCTTATTTCACATTTTAATCTAAAAATCATTGATTCTTTTAAATATGTCTAATACAGTGCAGTATTGTGTGAGTGGCAGTGATATACTACCTGAGTGGCATTGATTATTCTAAATATTTCTAATGTAGTGCTGTATTACATGAGTGCTGTATTACATGTTGTCAGCTGGACAACTGAGAGCTGCTTATTTTTAAATCTTTAGATTTGTCTTTGATGAGATTCCTGTAAGTGCCCATCTGCCTTACCAGTAGGTGACTCTGATCTGCCACCTTCTCTTTAATATAAATTTGCCTATATCAGAAGGAAAGCTACAGAGAGAACACATAAATATATATATCATACTCTTATGTAAAGGTGAACCTTAGAATGTTTTATCATAAAGCATTAATTGCTGATGAGTACACGTGTGTGTATATATAAATATAAAATTACAATATGGTGAAGAGCTAGTGTTCCATGTCTTTTTCCTTTCTCAAAATTTATCACGGTTCCTTGAATATTGTATGATGTACAGTCATGCATCACATAAGAACATTTTGGTTAATGACAGACCACATATACAATGATATTTCCATAAGATTATAATATGGTATTTTTCCTGTACCTTTTGTATATTTAGATATGTTTAGATACACAAATATTTACCATTGTGTTACAATTGTCTGCAGTTAGTATTCAGTACCGTCACATGCTGTTCTGGTTTGCAGCCTAGAAACAAAAACTATATAGCCTAGGCATATAGTCGACTATGATATCTAGGTTATATAGATGCACTTTATGATGTTTACACAGTGACAAAATCACCTAACAATTCATCTCTCAGAATGTACATTCATTGCTAAATAATGCCTGACTGTATTTGAGAGGCAGTGAGGCATTGTGCTTACAGGCATTAATACTGGTAGCACCAGGCACCTAGCAGGATTTTAAGAACTCACTAGCTCTTGTAAGATATGCCAGCTGACCAAACAACAACTATAGTATTTAAACATCATATAAAAATGTCAGTTCTTCTAGTCAGTTCTTTGTATAGTCAACTAATACGTGCATATTTACTTAATTTCAATTATAAAGTAGATGTTTACCATTCCTCAAAAATTTTCAGATGAATGGATCTCTTCCTTAATCAAAGTAAAGTTGGATTCTTACCTTTCTGTTACTTTATAAATTCTTTTCTGGGTTCTGAGCATCTATTTGGAATTAGAATTCAAACCTCTCACAAAAACAGCAAGATAATAACACACAACAATTGGGAGTTGACCAAGTGCCCTTGAATAAAAAGATGGACTCCCTTTCAATGACCCTGTTCGAAAGTCCACATCTGTGGTTAGGTCTGTGGGAGCCAGAGAGTATAGACACTCCAGGAGGCTGCTCGGGACTCTAGCTTGTAGGTATTTGCTGTGTCTCAGAAAAGAATAGCTTATGTCTGTTGCTGTGATGTGGAGGTGCTCTCAAAAGGGGCTGCGCATATTCTTAGCTGAGAAAAGAAAAATAGGACTACAACTGAACAAATATTCTACAAGAAAGCTTCAATGACTCTAAAATAATAGGACCAGCAAGACCATGTAATGCTTCCTGTGTCCCAGGAACTATTCTAAGAACTTTATAGATATATTTTTTAACTCATTTTAATCCTCATAACAATCCCATGAGATTGGTATTATTGTCATTCTCATTTTACAGATGAGGGAACAGAGACCCAGAGGTTAAAATACACAGCTGCAAGACCAGAGCCATGACTGAAATCCAAGAAATGTGGCTTTTGCTTTTATGTGCTTAACCATATGTAATATTGTTTTACAGATGCCACAAAGGCACAAGGTAGAGGTATTTCCTATTTTTCAGGCTCTATGCCAATTTTTCTCGTATATTATTTATTTCCTGACAAATAAGACAATATAATCAAACAGTATAGGTAATATTATCATCTCCACTTTGCAGATGGAGAAATGGAAGAACAGAGAAGTGAAGTTATATTCCCAAGCTTACAGGACTAGCAAATGTGGAACATCAGGATGTATCCCTATGTTTGACAAATATTGAATCAGAATTTCTAGCAGTGAATCTTTGGGAATTGGCATTTTACTAAGCATTCTGAGCAATTTTTGCAGCCACTAACATTTGAGAATCACTGCCATAGGGGCCAAGATTTTTCAAAGTTATAATTGGTGCTGATTCTTATACTTTATGTTAGGATAGCACTATTTACATGTGTAGAGCACTTTTAATCAACTGATTAATTCAAAAACTTTTGAATGAACATCTGCCATCTGTCAAATGTTCAGCTAAACTCCTGAGCTAGAAAGTTGAATTAGAAATGTTCTTGCTCTCAAGGTCATTAGAAAATAATAAGAGAGGAAGACAGAACAATATGTAATATAATATAGACAATATTATAACAGAGATTTGATTAAAATGCCAGGTGATAAGATAGAAGGAAATATCTAATTCTTCCAGGATGAATCCAGGAACATGCACAGAGAAGATAACTATTTAACTGGATCTTGAATTTGTAAGAAATTAGCAAGTGAATAAAGGGCTTTCCAGGGAGAGTGGAAAGCAAGGGCAAAAGTATGGGACTGTGAAAGAATGTAGCATGCTTAAGTTTCTTTGGGATCACCAAAGAGGACAGATGCATAGGTATGTGTTTGAGAGTGGGAAAGGATGGAAGTCAGGTGGGGGTGGGAGAATGAAAGCATGTTTTGAGAGACGGTATGTACATTTTGTACCAGCTAGGCAGTTTTGTGCTGCAAATAATTGCAATGCAACTGAAACTGGCCTAATGATTTAAAGGTAAAGGTACTTATTCTTTCACAAATTTGGAAACTCCATGTAAGTGCTGATTGATTTCAAGGCTCAATAATGTCATCAAGGTCTCAGTTTCTGTCTCCTTTCTCTTACCAGCGTTTGCTTCATACTAAGATCGATTTTTCCTCTCTTGTTCATAGTGAAGCACAGTGTTACAGTCTTCTATACAGTAGTAAAGTGAGTACTTTTATCTTGTCAAGCTAGGTAAGCATCCTAAAATTCAAATATATTATGTTGTTTATTACACATTGTATTACTTAGCTATTGCTGAGTAACAAATAACCTCAAACCTTTCCGTTTTAAACAATAAACATATTATATCCCACACTGGTTCTGTGAGTCAGGAATTTGTGAGTGGCTCTGATGAGAGGTTCTTACTTGGGGTTTCTCATGAAGTTGCATCTACCTTGTTAGATGAAGCTGAAGTTATGTGAAGACCTACTGCAGGTGGAGGATCCGTTTCTAAGATGGATCACATGGCTTGCAAATTGATGCAGGCTGTAGACAGGAGGCCTCATCTTTCTGTAAAGCTGCCTGAATGTTCTTCCAATATGGCGGCTATCTTCCCTCAGAGTAAGTGAGGCAAGAGAGAACAAGGCAGAAGCCACAATATCTTTTATTACCTTGCCTCCGAAGTCACATTCTGTCATTTCTGCAATATCCTATTGGTTACGCAGTCAGCCCTCTTCATTGAGACAGAGGATTACACAGAGGAATGAATATTACAAGGCAAAAGATATTGGGAACAATTTTGGGGGCTTTATCTTTTTCTGGATCTTCTTGACTATTTGATTAAGGATATGCAAGGAGGTGAACCTCGGATTCCCACACAGATGCAATTCTAAAATGGCAGCTTCAGCAACTATGAGACAACAAGGAACATCCCTTCTCTCGCCACCTGATTACCAGTATTTCTGCCCACAAACACTACCATTGCCTGAAAATCACAAGAAATAATAAGTAGTAAAGAATCACACCCTAGAGGATATAATCTTGAGTATTAAAAGGCCTTAAAAAAGAGCAATGGGGAAAAGTACTGCAATGGTACTTGCTGTGAATGATAGTTTTCAGTTCCTTCTGTATTCATCCTTTTAAAGAGAGATACAACATATGTAGGAGCAGATTAAAGATCGCTTAACACAACTGCACCAGACAAATGCTTGCAACACACTACAAACACCACATCAGCTTGTTCTTTTATCAGAGAAATGTAACAGTCACTCTTCTCAAACTGGAGAAAAGGTTTGCTAGGTTTGGATTCTAAATACATTTCTGTTCCAGAAACAAAGGCCTCTGTAAAATGATACTAGCAAAAGTTTCCCACACCCTCACTCTAGGCTTGTGCTGTTTATACTTTCTTAATATGTTACTTAGCTGTTAGAGAGTTTTGAAATAAAGACTAGAAACTTTTAAAATTATAACAGCAATACATACTTTTAAAAGAAAACTCAAAAAAGCAAAAAAGGAAAGAAAAACCATTGTTAATATTTTGGTCTGTAACATGCCAGTCTTTGCTTTGTGAAATATATGTATGGATGCTTGAATATCGAATGAACCTTGTAATCTACTTTCACTTAGCTAATTGCAAGCTCCTTCTCATGTCTTGAAACATATTTTTTGAAATTATTATATTGTTATTCGAGACAGAGTCTCACTCTTTTGTCCAGGCTGGAGTGTAGAGGCAGTAGCATGATCTCGGCTCACTGCAACCTCTGCTTCCTGAGCTCAAGTGATTCTCCCAGCTCAGGCCCCCCGGTGATTGGGATTACAGGTGGGAGCCACCAAGCCTGGCTAATTTTGTATTTTTTGTAGAAACAGGATTTCACCATGTTGCCCAGGCTGGTATTAAACTCCTGAAGTCAAGCGATCCACCTGCCTCAGTCTCCCAAAGTGCTAGGATTGCAGGCGTAAGCCACCGTGCCCAGCCTTGTGAAATTGTTTTAATGACAACATTGCATGACATCATGTGGATAGACCACAGTTAATTTTTACCAATTTTCTATTACCAAGCAATTAGGCTTTTTCCAGGTTTTTATTATCATATATCAAAGCATTACTGTGGATAAATCTCTGTACATGAACTTAATTTTTTTTTCTTAGATAAATTCCTAAGATTTTTTTTGAAAGATACTTAATACATGTGCTTAATTGTCCTTGAAGATTATTTTTATCAGATCTACACATGGCTCTAGGCATTATCATTTACCAATGACACCAAGCTTACAAAAAGTCCTTTGTTTTTATTTTAATATCTTTAGTTATTAGTGAACCTAAATATTTTTCATATAATTACTATATACTTGCCTTTCTAATTCCAGTATTGTTTATTCATATGCAAATCCTTCTTTATCTATTGAACTGTTAATTATGTTTTTAGTTCTTATTTATTTGGAAGAGCACATTTTACTAAGATGCTAAATGCTTTTTGCCATTCACTGATCAAGCATTCTTAAATCAATATTTCATTTGTCTTTTATTTGTAATTATGAAGTATTTATTAAAGACACATTTAATTCTAATTTGTCATAATGTATTTATCAATATTTTCCATGGTGATAATTTTGTTCTTGGTCACATGCATAGTTAGCTAAGTTTTCAACTAGATAAGTTACATTTGTCTATTTCTTAATATTTATTCAGCTGGAATTTATTTGGTGTACAATGTGATTTAAGGAGTTGTATATTTTTCCAAAATAGATAAATTTACAGTGTGTGGAAAAGTAAATTGTATCATCTTAATTTTTTTTGGTATTAGAAGTGTTTTGAGCCATTAATCCTGCCTCTCTGGCTTCTTACCCTTTGATCATTGCAATCCTATCTCAATAACTTTATTTTAGGAAAATAATGGATCCAACCAAGGTGCACATATGAGATATTCTACATGACATAATTTATTAACAGCAAAAAATCAGAAGTAACCCAAATGTTCAATAATAACATTAAATAAAGGGTTAATAGGAAAAATGTAACTACTGAAATCAAGTATGTGAATAACATTTGATTATTTTGAAAAAGATGCCAAGATATAATCTTGAGTAGAAATAGCAGACTACAGAAGTTCATGTACAGCATAATTGGCCTTCCATGGATTATGTTCAAACTATATTTTATTTGAAATATGTCCTGTGATTTTCAGTGTTTCAACATGAATATGAATAGCTATATTACATTTATACACATTAAAGATTTTTGAAAGATAAATATTTGATGATAAAATCAAAGGGAAATGACTTTTTTCCTTGGACATAATTTTGTAATGATGAATTATAAACCTGTTTCTGATTTTAGGTAGCCTCAAGTGTACAGACTTAGGTTTAGTCATCACAATTGGCAACCAAGCATGAGTGTCTCATAATTATAATAACAGAAGCATTTACTGACTAGTTAATATTCATGATGAAATATAGTCAGTAGTAATTTCAGAAATGATTACTTGAAGCTACTTCAAGCAACAACACTGCAACAGAGGTTTTTACATTGAAAGCATCTCAAAAAATAGTAAAATCTGATAGCATGAGAAGGTAGGAGGATGAGTCTCCTGCTCAAATACATTCTACAATTGCATTAATACTGTCTCTGATCTTTCAGGATTGATTTGCTTTTCACAGAAAAATTTTTTTTCTAAAGCTGCTTTTAAATATTATTTAAATTGCTTGTCTTTTTATGTACTCAAAATTACATATATTATGTAAAATCATTTATATATTTGCAATCAAATCAAATGTTCAGATTTATATCTGTATGGCACAAAGACCTACACAAATTAGTAAATAGTATGGAGTTAGGCTAAAGGTTTATGACTATTTTCAGAGCCAACTTTAGCAGCAAGCAATCCGCGCAGTCAGTCATACAAGGTTAGAATGGCCCCATCCTTGGTTATACTGTTTCGGATGTGGTTTGGCTGTGTCCCCACCCAAATGTCATCTTGAATCCCTGCATGTTGTAGGGAGGTCCCTGCAGGAGGTAACTGAATCATGAGGCAGGTCTTTCTCGTGCTGTCCTTGCGATAGTGAGTAAGTCTCATGAGATCCGATGGTTGTATAAGAAGGAGTTTCCCTGAACAAGTTCTCTCTTTTTGCCTGCTGTCATGCATGTAAGATGTAACTTGTTCCTCCTTCTCTTCCACCATGATTGTGAGGCCCCCTAGCCATGTGGAACTGTAAGTTCATTACTTCTATTTCTTTTGTAAATTGCCCAGTCTTCAGTGTGTCCTTATTAGCAGTGTGAAAATGGACTAATACAGTTTCCATCTTGAAATGTTTAATAATTTTTGAAAGAGGGCTCAACACTTTAGTTCTTCAAACTATGCAGTAAGTATTGGTGGTATTGGCTATAAATTATTTGAAGCAAGCAACAATAATACCAAAACAGCAATTGAGGTCAGGTAGTGTGATACCTCCAGCTTTGTTCTTCTTGCTTAGGATTGCCTTGGCTATTCAAACTATTTTTTGGTTCCATATGAATTTTAAAATACTTTTTTCTAGTTCTGTGAAGAATGTCAATGGTAGTTTAATGGGAATAGCATTGAATACATAAATTGCTTTGGGAAGTATGACCATTTTAATGATATTGATTCTTTCTATCCATGAGCATGGAATTTTTTTCCATTTCTTTGTGTCATCTCTGATTTCTTTGAGAAGTGGTTTGTGGTTCTCCTTGTAGAGATCTTTTACTTCCTTTGTTAGCTGTATTCCTAGGTATTTTATTCTTTTTGTGGTAATTGTGAATGGGAGTTAATTAGTGATTTGACTCTCTGCTTGCCTGTTGTTGGTGCTAGCATTTTTTGTACATTGATTTTGTATCTGAGACTTTGCTGAAGTTGCTTAACAGCTTAAGAAGCTTTTATGGGTTTTTCTAGATACAGGATCATGTCATCTGAAAACAGGGATAGTTTGACTTCTCTTCCTTTTTGAATGCCCTTTATTTCTTTCTCTTGACTGATTGCTCTGTCCAGAACTTCATACACTATGTTGAATAGGAATAGTGAGAGAGGGCATCCTTGTCTTGTGTTGGTTTTCAAGGGGAATAATTCCAGATTTTGCCTATTGAGTATGATATTGACTACAGGTTTGTCATAGATGGCTCTTACTATTTTGAGGTGTTTCTTCAATATCTAGCTTATTGAAAGTTTTTAACATGAAAGGATGTTGAATTTTATTGAAAGCCTTTTCTGCATCTATTGAGCTAATCAGGGATACAGTAACCAAAACAGCATGGGTCCTCATACAAGAATAGACATATTAACCAATGGAACAGAATAGAGAACACAGAAATAAGACTACACACCTACAATGATCTGCTTTTCAATGAACTTGATAAAAAGAATCAATGGGGAAAAGATTCACTATCAATAAGTGATGCTGGGATAACTGGTTAGCCATATGCAGAAAACTGAAACTGGACCCCTTCCTTACACCATAAGCAAAAATTAATTCAAGATGGATTATGGAAATAAATGTAAAATCCAAAACTACAAAAATCCTGGAAGACAACCTGTGCAATACCATTCGTGACATAAGCATGGGCAAATATTTCATGATGAAGGTGCCAAAAATAATTGCAACAAAAGCAAACATTGAAAAATGGGATCTAATTAAACTAAAGAGCTTCTGTACAGCAAAAGAAACTATCAACAGAATGAACACACCACCTACAGAATGCGAGAACGTTGTCCATATGACAAAGGCCTAATATCCAGCAACTGTAAAAAAACCTAAACAAATTTATAAGAAAAATCAAACAACCCCAGTAAAAAGTGGGCAAATAACAAACACTTTTCAAAAGGAGACATACATGTGGTCAAGCATATTTTAAAAAACTCAATATCACTGATCATCATCAAAACCATAATGAGATATGATCTCACACCAGTCAGAGTGGCTATTACTAAAAAGTCAAAAAACAACAGAAGCTGGCAAGTTGTGGAGAAAAAGGAACACTTATATACTGTTGGTGGTAGTGTAAATTAGTTCAACCATTGTGGAAGACAGTGTGTGTGGTGGTTCCTTAAAGACCTGAAGTCAGAAATATCATTTGACTTAGCAATCATATTACTGGGTACATACCCAAATATAAATCATTCCATATAAAGACACATGCACACATGTGTTTATTGCAGGAGTATTCATAATAGCAAAGACATGGAATTAACCTAAATACCCATCAGTGATAGACTGAATAAAGAAAATGTCTTACCTTTACACTGTAGAATACTATGCAGCCATAAAAACAAACAAGATTATGTCCTTTACAGGGATATGGGTGGAGCTGAAGGCCATTATCCTTAGCAAACTAATGCAAGAACAGAAAACCAAATACCACATCTTTTCCCTTATAAGTGGGAGCTAAATGATGAGAATACATGGACACATAGAAGGAAACAACACACACTGGAGCCTATCAGAGGGTTGAGGGTGGGAGGAAGGAGAAGATCAGGAAAAATCACTAACAGATACTAGGCTTAATACCTGGGTGATGAAATAATCAGTACAACTAACTCCCATGACACATGTTTTCTTATGTGACAAACCTGCACATCCTTCACATGCAACCCTGAACTGGTTATAAAAGAAAAGAACAACAATTGAAACTGTCCTAAGCCAAACAAGAACGTTTTGGGAGGGACATATTTCAGGTGTTTTCAGGGCAAGTGTAATTCCAGGTGATGCTCTATTCAGGCAAACAAGCATATTAGAAAAGCGGATGGATCAAGGTGTGTTACCTCAGTGCCAGCTGTTCTTAGGCTCATCAGCACTCAGGTTTTGGAGCCAAGATGGCTGCCCGCACCTTCTGTCCTCTGTCCTCTGTTGCTCTTTTCAGGAAGAAAGACTGTCTTCTTCAAACCTTTAAATCAAAGTTCTGGACTTCATTCTGGTTAGCTTAAGTGAATCAACCTCTATAAAAGAAAAAGGAAGGAAAGAAGAAAGGAAGGGAGGGAGGGAAAGGATGAGAAGGAGGGAAAGAGGAGGGGGAAGGGAGGGAGGAAGGAAGGAAGGAAGGAAGGAAGGCAAGTCTGTAAGACAAAGGAGGGGAATGTAATGATGCTGACTAGCCTAGTGTTGAATAGAGGGATGCCTCTAAAGACAGCATGGGGCTGGCTTTTCCTGAAACTGCATCACATAGAAATGAATGACATGAGAGCACTTCCACCAAAACAGGAAATGGATAATAGACGGGACAAATTTTTTTTTATGACTTTACAGAGAAATTAGAAGTTTATTATAAAAATTAAAAAGCATTGTTGTTAATTTTATTAATGAAAACTGTTTGAGAGAATGGAAAATGATATATAAATTACGTCTTCATACGTTTGCATTAAAGTGTCTGTTGTGTAGCCAAAACTCAAATATTTGATGATTGATTGACCAAAATGATTTAATAAGCTAGAATGGATTAATTTTCCACACAAAATAACACAGTAAGATCAACACAGTCCCCCAGCTGAGAAGAAGATATTCTACTAAAAATGGTTGGAATAAATACATATAAAGGCTTTGCCAGTGTAATTCAAGGTGTTTAGGGATTTGTAGTATCTGTAACACCATGACTGAAGGTGTGGTGGACACTCAATTACTTTGTACAAAGCAATGAGGGGCCATAATGCCAAACTGTTCCTTCTCTTGCAAATTAAAATTAGAGGCAGCTTTTCTTCTTTCAATGAAACTAAAGTTTGTATCATTTGTAATTTGGGCTAGCAGTATTATTCCCTGCCAGGTCTTATTGACTTTCCTTTCCAGTGATGTTATTTTAATTAACCACTAAGACAAAGCAAGTTAAATGCAGAATAGAAGAATGGTTTCATGAAGTCAAGGTCATTTCCAAAACACAGTCTGGGTTTGTTCTCAATGAAGGTTATCATTGCCATTTCCCAACTAGTAAATAAATGTCTATTTTTGTTCAGACCAGTTCAAACTTACAAGATGATATCCCAAAGTAGAAAATGGTTACATCTTTTAGAAAAATATAATTTTGATTTTGTTAATGAGCAAAATACATATTTTATTTCAATGTCAATATAGTCACTTTACAATAATGTAAGAACACAGATGCAACTGTATGATTACTAAGGTATAATAAAGTATTCTTTCTTAGGCCAAATGATCAAAGTCAGGAGAATGAAATTGATAGAAAGGTGAAAAGAGAGAAGTCAATGACCTTTATAACTTTACGTTAGAGAGCAACTGGGAACTTTGGTAGCTAGCATATTTCTCTGCCTTAAATGAGTAAATAAACACTCTAGAAGAAAGGAAATTATTCATCCCACATGCATAGTGAAGATGCTTAATTTTCTGTTTTCAATGCCATACAGTATGCATAGATATTTTCTGATCTTTCCTATACATCCTGTTTTCTTTGTGTTAACTTTACTCAGTTGAAACAAATACTTTCTCTTTGGAGAAGATGGACATCCCAATCTTAAATCATGTTTTTGATCATTTCAAAATTAAAGCCCTGACTTGACCAACAGATGTTTCGGAGTTTGGGATTCAGAGTATAGGAACCAAAAGATGCTTGGCTACTGGGCAAGAACAATGTGTAATTGTACTGGAAAGAAAAACTTTATTCATTTATTCTTTGGTTATTCATTCAACAGCTACTTATAGGACACATGCTATTTGCCAGGCATTATGCTAAGATATAAGTAAGAGTTCCATCCCTAAGGAATTTTCCATTTAAAGAATGAAACAAACATGCAAACAAGTGTAAAAACAAATTATAGATGAAATTAATACAGATTTTAGTGGAAGACAACAGAGGAATTTGGCTTTTATATGTAGAAATGAAGAAAAATATTCAAGGAGATTCATAATACTTTATTTTTGGGGGATGGTGTCAAGTAATTAGGAGTTTGAAGGAAAGACGTTTATCTTTCCTTTCCCAAAGGTTGTCTGCTTCTCTCATTATTATTAAGCAACTACTGTGTTAGTGTCAGCCACAGAAAAGGCTTCAGTAAAAGGTCTTCCAATACCTCTAAAAATGTAGTTTTATCTCCCAGTGCAGAGGTGGCAGTCATTGAAAGTAGGATGGATAAAGGAATGGATAAATACGTGGAATGCCTTTGCTTTCTAGAAGCTCCAGGTGTCTAAAAGAAGCACAAATTAGACCTCATCAGATTATATGGTAGGTTGAACTAACTCTAACAGATGACAGGAAAGCTTCACAGAAGACTGTGAGTCTTAAAGGATGAGTTTATCAGGTGAAGGAGTAAAGGGCATTTTTAGGCAGAGGTAATGGGTGTATAGGATCGTGGAGAAAGGACTATGTGGTGTTGGAGGGTTGGTGTGGCAAGATTTAAGAGTTCATGATGGGAGAGGAGTTGGTGATGTGGTTGATCAGCTTACGATAGAGAAGAGGTTTGTTTGACGCAATACCATGAATAAAATGAACACCATATAGGAGTTTTTAAAGGGAGGAGCATTCTTTGACATTTTATGGCTCTAATTTATCAGGCTGTAGCTCTGTAACCCTGAAGATTCTGCTTCTTTGTTTACTTGTGTTATCTCATTCCTTTCCTCTGTGACAATCTAGTGAAATCATTTTTTAAAAATTTCCATTTAACTAAGAAGTAAACTAAAGATTGGAGAATTTAACAACTTTCCAAATATCACATAACTAGTAAGAGTCAGTAGAGTACAAATCAGCAAAAAGTGACATTTGCCTATGCAAACTTTCATGTGTCTGTGGAGCCCTGGGGTAGGCCAGTGGAGGCAGATATGTTATTGATTGAGCTTACATTTTCTTTCTCTGCATACTGCATTTATAACTGTCATCACTGTTTGGGCACAGGCTTTTTTTTTTTTTTTTTCTGACAGTTTATAGTATACATCTAATCCAAATCCCACCATACTGCCTTAGGCCACAGCTCAAATGGCTTTATCATTTTAAGCAACTAGGTACAATGCTGCTCTGCAAAGAGACTAGGCATTTTCATCTGCATTTTAATTTCGTCTCCTTGTAGATTCCTATGTGATCACCGTCTTTTACTGGGTCCATTCACTATTCCTTTGTCAGTGTGATAAAGTACGCCTAGTGGCCTTGTGTTTTCTACCTAATCTCGATTTCTCTTTCTACTTAGCCACCCACAACAGCTCCAGCTATACACAAGAAGAAAAGAATGGTGATGGTTCACTGATTTTTAAATTAATGGGTCCTCACAATGATAATCAAATTAGGAGAAATAGAGGATGAGGGTTTTGACTTGAGAATCCATTTGCATAGTTGAATGTGTGTGTGTGTGTGTGTGTGTGTGTGTGTGTGTAGTGGGTTATTTGAAGAGCTTTTATCATTATAAAAATGTAGTCAAAAATATATTTGTTAAGTCTCCCCCATTTTCAGAGAACAGTCTGCATTCTTGAAATATATATATTAAACTTTTTCAAGATACTGCAGCAAAGAGTTTAGTAAGGGTTATCTCCAGGTGAGAGTTAGTAAATCGTCAGACCTTCACAGCTGCCAGATCTTGATTCTTCTTAGAACTCATCTATTAAACACAGTCAGGCCCAAAGCAGGGCCTCTGAGGATAAAGGCCTCTCAGATCTTTACTAACATGCTATGTTCTAAAACTTCATTCTAACCAAAGACATGTCACTTACAATACTTGTACTTTGTAGCAAGGGCAAAATGCCATTTATTTCAACTCCATTAATTTGTCAAACCTGACAGCTTCAGGGCTGTAGTTAACCTTTGAAATTAATGATGATGAACAAATGACAAGATAAGCATATTTCCAAGGTTTTTATCACATTTTCTTTAGAAGGTAATATTTTCAAACAGTTCAAAAGTCTCTATTTACAAAAGGTATGTTGATTGGAGATTATTATAATATCTTATTGTCACATTTTCCAAGATAATATTTGATAACACTGAACAAGCGGTTGAAAATCTGAGCTGTATTGTATACTAGTTGTGTGACTTTGGATAAATCAATCAATATTCCTGAACATCTATTTCTCTTTCATTTTTAAGGGATGTAACAATTTTTACCCACCACAACTTTACCACAATCTTTGTGGTAAAGAATAAATGAAATATTACTTGTGAAAACCTTTGAGAACTAAATCACACTAATTAAAGGTAAGATATAAATATATGACTTCGTTGAGACTCTTCTCAATCAAGAAGAACTAATTGTTCCTGTTTTTTGGTTTCAGAATTTTCTTACCATGACTAGATATTTCTCATTTTCATATTACTGTTAACTTTGTGTATTTTCCTAAGTATTTCAATTTCATCAAGTCGCCGGAGGGCAGAGTCATTGTCTTATTTATTTTGACCCTTAAAAATTAATTCTCTTAGTAGGCACTTGTGATGGTGGATTGGATTGAAGGATTGTATTGTATTGCAGGATGCAAAGTATTGTTCCTGGGTGTGTCTGTAAAGGTGTTGCCAAAGGAGATTGATTCCGTGGACTGGGAAAGGCAGACCTACCCTCAATGTGGGTGAGCACCATCTAATCAGTTGCAGCACAGCTAGGATAAAAGCAGGCAGAGGAACTTGGAAGGATTAGACTGGCTGAGTCTTCTGGCCTTCATTTTTCTCCTGCTGAATGCTTCCTGCCCTCAAATATCAGACTCCCAAGTTCTTCAGCTTTTGAACTCTTGGACTTACACCAGTGACTTTCTAGGGGTTCTTAGGTCTTCGGCCACTGACTGAAGCCTGCACTGTCACTTACCCCTGCTTTTGAGATTTTGGGAGCCAGACTGGCTTCCTGGCTCCTCAGCTTGTAGACAGGCTACTGTGGGACTCTGCCTTGTGATCACGTGAGTTAATTCTCCTAATAAACTCCCATTCATACATATATCAATTCTATTAGTTCTGTCTCTTTGGAGAACCCTGACTAATACAGCACAGTTATAACAAGAGTGTGTTGTATTAGTCAGGATATTTCAGAAGTCTTTCTGAGAAAACCACCAATGGAATAGCTAGATAGCTAGATAGATGATAGATAGATAGATGAAAGGGGAATTATCAGGGGAATTGACTCACATGTTCATGAAGGCTGAAAAGTCATATGACAGGTTATCTGCAAACTGGAGACCCTAGGATACTGGCGGCATGGTTCAGACTGAGAACAAAAGGCTCAGAACCAGGGAAGCTAATAGTATAATTCTCAGTCCAAGGCCAAAGTCCTGAGAATTCATGGGGCTGCTGGTATCAGTCTTGGAGTTCAAAGGTTAGAGAGCCTATAGTTCTGATATTCAAGAGCAGGAGAAGAGCATCCTAGCTTCAGGAGAAAGGAAATCACTTTTCCTCTTCCCTTTTGATTCTAGCCAATTGAGTGCTGCTTGCACACATAAAGGGCAGATATTTACCACTCAGTCCACTAACTCACACTTACATCCCTGGAAACACTGTCGCAGATGCACCAGAAATAATTAACTGGATCACTAGATATTCCTTAATCCAGTCAAGTTAACAGCTAAATTAACCGTCACATGTGGTTGGGCAATGGTAAAGGAGGCCAACTTTGCCTTTGATTTTGTTTCATCTGCCTTGAGTTTTTGTACCTGTCTCTGACCCTGTCTTCCATTTCTCTCTCCATCTGTCTATCTTTATATAGTCAGTCTCTCAGGTAGATGTTTATTAATTCCAAATAAATTGGTATGCAATTTAGGGAGTATTTGCATAGCTGCAAATTTTGAAAGAAGAAACTGAAGTCCCCCAAATGAGCATACCCATATATAAATTCAGCCAGCATTTTGGGTAGTGAAAGCCAGAAAAGTTATTTTGAACCAAGAAGGCTGAAAATTATACCTAAGATATGTCAGTCTTAAGAACCCTCTTGATTTCTCAGTTATCCTATTCACATATTCATTGCAGCAAAACTCTGCATCCAAATAGACATTGTTAAAACCGATTGCAGTAATGCAACTAAAAAGACCAAAAATGAAGAATAAAAAAGAAAAAAAAAACAGTAATAATGAAGTAGATAATTCTAATTTGAGGATTTTCACTTATTTTGTGGATCTAAAAATCCCACAAATAATTGGGGAAAATAAAAAAATTATCTGCTTTTGAGAAATATGTGTGATTAGAAAATGTAGAGGCAAGATTTTAAAAGTACGAGCTTTATAAAATGTTTCCAAACTTTTCTACAGTCTGAGCCTTTATTACTTACTAAAATAAGTTTGTGAATAATAGTTTGCAAAAAAGTTCTGACATGCATCACAAAATTGTGATACACACTTCACATTTTCTTTCTGTTTAAAAGGTATAATTGTTACTGCTTTAAACATATCAAAACTGTGAAATTTTATGTTTTGTTATTTTTAAAAGGAGACATTTCACTTATGTAGAAGTTTTAAAAATATATTTCACTTGTTAACTGAAGGACATAAAATTTACCAATTCCGGGGAACACATTTTAGCTCATTTCAAATATTAGAACAAGTATGTGAAAGCTTTAGAAAAGTGCTCTATATTTTGACAGGTAAGCGATAGCTTAAAGTACCAAAAATGAAAGTGAAAATGTCTTTCAGTTAATGCGTAATATGTAATCTGAAAACATTCAGCACTCACAAAATTTTCATGGTGTGTTCTTTATTTTATTTTTAATTTTTATGAGTAATAGCAGGTGTACATATTTATGGGGTACATGAAATGTTTTGATACATGTATGCAATGTGAAATGAGCACATCTTTAAGAATGGGGTGGCCATCTCTTTAAGCATTTACCGTTCAGTTGTAAATAACTCCTTATTTTCATATGTATAGTTATTATTGACTATACTCACCCTCCTGTGTTGTCAAATTATAGCCTTATTCATTCTTTCTATTCTTTTTTGTATCTATTAACCATGTCCATCTCCCCCCAACCCCTTACTACCCTTTTCAGTAACCATCCTTAGTAACCATCCTTCTACTCTGCATGTTCATAAGTTTAATTACTTTGATTTTTAGATCCCATAAATAAGTGAAAACAGGTGATGTTTGTCTTTCTGTGCCTGACTTATTTCACTTAACATAATGATTTTCAGTTCCAGCCATCTTGTTGCAAATTACTGGATCTTGTTTGTTTTTATGGCTGAGTAGTACTCCGTAATGTATATGTACCACCTTTCCTTTATTTGTTCATCTGTTTATGGACACACATTGCTTCCAAATCTTGGCTGTTGTAAACACTCCTGCAACAAACTAGGAGTGTAGATATTCCTTCAATATACTGATTTCCTTTCTTTTGGGTACATACCCAGCAGTGGGATTGCTGGATCATATGGTAGCTCTAATTTTAGTTTTTTGAGGAACCTTCAAAGTCTTATCCATAGTGGCTGTGCTAATTTACATTCCTACCAACAGAGTACAGGAGTTCCCTTTTCTCCACATCCTCTCTAGCATTTGTTATAGCTTGTCTTTTGGATATAAGGCATTTCATTTATTTATTTATTGTATTGTATTGTATTTTAAGTTCTGGGATACATGTACAGATCTTGCAGGATTGTTGCATAGACACACACATGCCATGGTGGTTCACTGCCTCCATCCCCTCATTACCTACATCAGGCATTTCTCCCAATGTTATCCCTCCCCAACCTCCCCACCCCCACTGTCCTTCCCCTAGCCCCCATCTCCCAATAGACCCCAGTGTGTGATGTTCCCCTCCCTGTGCCCATGTGTTCTCATTGTTCAACACCCGACTATGAGTGAGAACATGTGGTGTTTGGTTTTCTGTTCTTGTGTCAGTTTGTTGAGAATGATGGTTTCCAGATTCATCCATATTCCTGTGTTATCTTGAATTTCTTTGAGTTTCCTCAAAACAGCTATTTTTAATTCTCTGTCTAAAGGTCACATATCTCTGTTTCTCCAGAATTGGCTTTTGGTGCCTTATTTAGTTCATTTGGTGAGGTCAGATTTTGCTGGGTGGTGTTGATGCTAGTAGATGTTCTTTGTTGTCTGGGCATTGAAGAGTTTATGTGTATTGTAGTCTTTACTGTCTGGGCCTATTTGTTGCTGTCTTTCTTGGGAAGACTTTCAGATATTTGAAAGAACTTAGGTGGTTGTGATTTAAGCTTTTTCTGCTTTAGGGGGCACCCCAGGTCCAGTAACACTGGGCTTCTTGCAGACTTATAGAGGTATTGCCTTGATGGTCTTGGTCATGAACTGGGAGAAGGCTCTGGATTATCAGGCAGAGAGTTTTATTGTCTTCCCTTACTTTTTCCCAAACATACAGAGTCTTTGTTCTGAGCCATCTAAAGCTAGGGTAGAATGACATAGCACCCCATGTGGCCACCATCATTATTTGTGCTCTGGTTCAGACCTGAAGCCAGCACAGTTCTTGATCTTGCCCAAGTTCTATTGTAACCACTTCCTGGGCTCTGGAGCTCTTCAATTGGCAAGTGGTAAAGCCAGCCAGGCCTATGTCCTTCTCTTTTGGGACCTGAGGTCCCCCAAACCCAAGATGAGTCCAGAAGTGCCATCTGGAAGTTAGGGAATAGAGTCAGAAACCTCAGAAATCTACCTGGTGTTCTATTGTATTGCAGCTGAACTGGCACTCCAACTACAAGACACAGTCCTTCACACTCTTTCCTCCCCTTTTCAAAGGCAGAGGAGCTCCATCCACCACCATCCCTGTCCACAAGAAGTACTGCCAAACTACCACTTATGTTCCCTTAAGGCCCAAGTTCTTTTAAATCAGCTTGTGGTGAATGCTGCCTGGCCTGGGACTCACCCTTTAGGGCAGTGGGCTCCCCTCTGATCAGGGCAGGTTGAGAAATGCCATCCAAGAGTCAAGTCCTGGAATTAGGGACCCTAAAAGCTCACTTGGTGCCCTACCCCCTTGTGGCAGTGTTGGTACCTGAAGCTGGCAAGTCTCTCACCAAAACCTTTGATGTAGTCCCTAGGTATCACTGCTGGTTATTCAAGGCCCAACAGCTCTTCAGTTAGTAGGTGATGAATGCTGGCAAGACTGGGTCCTTTCCTTCAAGGGAGTGGGTTCCCTTTTGGCCCCAGATGTGTCTAGAAATGTCATCTGGGAGCTAGAACCTGGAATGGGGGGCCTGATGACTCTGACCAGTGCACTTTCCTGCTGTGGCTAAGCCAGCATCCAAAATGCAAGACAAATTCCTTCCCACTCTTGACTCTCCTCTCCTCAAGTGGAAGGAAGGGATCTCTTTTGGAGCTGTAAGCTGTGCATCTTGGGGTTAGCAGAGCAGTGATGCCGGCACTCCCTTGGCTGCACCAATTGGCATCTCAATATTTCACGTGGTTCCTCCACAGTCCACTGTCTCTGGGCCTAGTTCAGCCCTAGGACTTGCCTAAGAGTCGCAGTCTTCATGGCCTAAACTGTCTTTTAAGTTTACTCAGAGATCAAGAGCACTTTGGCCTCAGTAGTAAGGTTTGTAGGTACTCAGTTTTGGACTGCTGTGATTGGCAATTCCCCTCTGGCTAGTCCTGGTTTAAATGCTCTCTTTGTGTGTGGGTATCAGGTGAGTTTGGTCCAGGTTTTGGTTCTGCTCTAACAGGATAGCACTGAGTTCAATGCCTCACCATTGCTGTGTTCTCCTCCCCTAGCACCCAGAGAGGCTCTCGGCACCACATGCCAATGTGGTGGGTAGGAGAGGGGTTGCACTGGTGATTCAGGGCTGTTTCGTCTATCTCTTCAGTGCCTCTTTCCGTGATACGAAGTTAAAACCAGATGCTGTGAGTGCTCACATGATTTTTCTTAAGAAGGTGTTTTCTCTGTGTAGATAGTTGTTAATTTGGTGTCCTGTGGTGGGGACAATTAGTGCAGCCTTCTATTCTGCTGTCTTGCTCCACCTCTTTCACTGTGCTTTATTTTTAAAGCACATCTCTTTTTAACATTTCCAACTCACTTTTCATCACTGTGAGCTCTGTTACCTCACAGTCAAAATGGTTCCCCAAAATACAGGTTGAGTCTATTTGCAATTTGACACCTCATCAATGTATTTACATAATGTCCATCTGTGTGATCAGCTGCTTCAACATGGCTGTTGTCCTAGGTGCCTCGTCTCAAAATCAAAAGAAATGAATGAAATCAAAACAGCAAAATTGGAACAGGGATACACACACACACACACACACACACACACACACACACACACACATATATATATCCTTGCTCATACGTATTTTAATGGCTAGGCATGTAGTAAGGAATAACGGTAAGATCTCTCAAAAAATCCCTAAATTTTTGGGAACTAAGTTACCCAATTTCAGATTATCTATAGTTGAAACAATAAATCAAATGGAAATGAGTAAATATTTTAAAGTAAATGAAAAAGAAAACCACAGCATATCAGAATATGTGGGATGCCACTAAAGAAGTATTTAGTGAGAAATTTATAGCATTAAACACCTGCTATGGTTTGGATATTGTCCACAAACCTTGTTGACATTTTATCCTCAATGTTGAAGGTGCAGCCTAATGTGTTTGGATGGATCTTGGAGGCAGATCTCTCATGAATAGGTTAATGTTCTCCCTTGAGGGTGAGTGAGTTCTCACTCTATTGCTTCCCCATGACAACTGATTGTTAAAAAGAGCCTGGCAGCTTCCTCTCCAGCTTACTTCTTCTCTCACCATGTGATCACTGCATGACTGGCTCCCCTTTAAATTCCGTCATGAGTGGAAGCAGCCCAAGGCTCTCACAGATGCAGATGTCAGTGCCATGCTTCTTACACAGCCTGAAAAACTGTAATATAAATAAACCTTTTTTTCTGTATAGATTACCAAGTGCAGGTATTCTTTTTCTAGCAAAACAAAATAGAATAAGGCAACATCTACGTTAGAAAAGAAGAAAGATCACAAATTAATGACCTCAGATTCTACTTTAAGAACTAAAAAAGAACCAATTAATCTCAAATTGTGCAGAAAAAAATGGTAATGACTAACGACAAAGTCAGTAAAATACAAAAGAGAAAATCAACACAATTTTGATCTTATTGGAAAAATAAGGAAAAGTAATAAAACTCTAGCCAGACTGATCATGTAAAAAAGAGAAGATATTATTTTTACCAATATATATATATGAAAAAGAAATCTCTACGTTTTCTACAAATAGTTAAAGAATATAGACCATGGGGTGTGGTGAAATAATACTATGATAGTAAGGATAGTAAGAGAATACTATGGAGAACTTTATGCCAGTAAATTTTACAACTTAGTAGAAAAAAACTTTTTCAAATAATACAAAGTAAAGAAGTTCACTCAAGAAAAACAGAGATAACTCAAATAGCTCTATATTTATTATAAGCTTTGAATTTTTAGCTTAAAACATTACCAGAAGGACAACTCCAAGCCCAGATGACTTCCCTGGTGAATTCTACCAAATATTTGAGAAAGAAAGAATACCAATTCTACCCAAAGTCCTTCATAAAAATTGTAGAAAATGAAATGCTTTCCACATGTTCTTTGAGTCTAGCATTACCCTGATACCAAAGTTAGACAAATCATAAGAAGAGAAAATTACAGATCTCTCTGACAATCATAGATACATTCTCTACAACATTTTGTAAAGTGAAACCAACAATATATTAAAAGATAATACACCATAGCAAGTTGTTTTTCTCCCTAGAAATGCAAAATTGGTTTACTATTAGAAATCAATCAGTGTGACTCAATATATTAACAGACTGTATTAGTCCCTTCCTGCATTGCTATGAAGAACTACACAAAATTGGGTAATTTATAAAGAAAAGAGGTTTAATTGGTTCACAGTTCTGCAGGCTGTACAGGAAGCATGGCTGGGGAGGCCTCAGGGAACCTACAATCATGGTAGTAGGCAAAGGGGAAGCAGATATGTTTTATATGGCCAGAGAAGGAGGAAGAGAGTGAAGAGGGAGGTGCTACACACTTTTAAACAGCCAGATGTCATGAGAACTCACTCACTATCATAAGAACAGCAAGGGGGAGATCTGCCCCCATGACCCAATCACCTTCCACCAGGCCCCTCTTCAAACACCAAGGATTACAATTTGACATGAGATTTGGGCAGGAACACAAATCCAAACCATATCACACAAAATGAGAAAAAATGTATAGTCATCTCAAGAGATTGAGATAAAGCATTAGGCAAACTTCATCATCTATTCTTGATAAAAAAAACTTTCAGCCATCTTAAATGAGAAGTAGACTGTTTTATTTCAATAAAGGCATACATAAAAAACTGCAGCTGATATTATTCTTAATCATGGAAGATAGAATACTTCCCAGTAAGATGAGAAGCGAGGCAAAAAATCTGCCATAACAACTTCTATTCAACATTTTCTGGAGGTTTTAATACGTGCAATGAGGCAAGAAAAAAATTTTTTTAAGTGTACATTGGAGAAACAGTAGAGTTGTCTTCATTTGCAATTGACATAATTATCTCCATAGAAAATTGTATGGCATCTGCAAAACCTATTAGAATTAATAAATGAGTTTAGTATGGTTGCAGCATATAAAATTATACAAAATTGATTGTATTTTAGAATATCAGCACAAATATTCAGGAATTGCCATTTAAAAATATTATTTACAATACTATCAAAAATTGTGTGTCAGACATTGTGGTGTGTACCTGTAGCTCCAGCACTTGGGAGGCTGAGGCAGGAGGATCACCTGAACCCAGGTTTGAGATTAGCTTGGGCAACATAGACGGACCCCATTTCAAAACAAAACAAAATCAAACAAATGAAAAGAATTGTGAAATACTTAGGACTAAATACAGTATGAGTTGTGTAGAACCTGCATATGAAACCATAAAACATTGCTGAGAGAAATTGAAGAAGACCTAACTAAACAGATAACTGTGCTCATGTATCTGAAAATTGTATTTATCTATTTCTTGACCTATACAATCAACATGAGTCCAAAATATATATAGTAGAATATTTTTGGTAGAATTGACTCATATAAATGTGAAGAACATGAAACAGCCATAATAATTCTCAAAAAGAAAAAAGTTGGAGGGCTAACTGCCTGACTTCAAGACTTATAATAAAGCTATAGTTGCCAAAACAGAATGGTATTTGCATCAAGGTAAAGTAGATAATGGAACAGAATAGTCAGTTTAGAGATAGATGTGTGTGTGTGTGTGTGTGTGTGTGTGTGTGTGTGTGTGTGTGTGTGTGATTAATTTCTTTTCCACAAAGTTGCAAAGACAACTTTGTCTTTCCACAATTCAGTAGAATAGGGACAGTATTTTCAAAAATTGATTTTTAGCAACTGAATGTCCATGTGTGAAAAAATTCCCCCCAAATAAGAGCAAACAAAAACAAAAAATACTTCAATCTATTCCTTGTACCGTATACAAAAGTTAACTCAAAATTTAAGAAAGAAATTTATAGAACAGATAAGAACTTTTTACTTTGTGAAGTAGGATCCCTAACAGGTATTAGAGGTTGCCATTATTGCATTTTATTTATTCTCAGTCACATTTTTTCATTTTTAAAAACGTCTTTGAAATCAGCTTTTCATTTAAAATTGATGGCATCTTGCAGTTCCCATCAATCAGGTGGTAGTCACAGCACAGGTGACACTTCCTTCACATGGGAAATTTGAACATAGTTATAATGTTTTATGTACAGTCCTGGTAATAGATGTATCTTAATATAACCAATATAACACTATTTTGACCATATCTAGTGTAGGAAATTTATTTTCGAGTTTAAATTTAACTTTTGCCAACAATTACAAATTATTCAGAGCTAACTTTTGTAAGATTGGGTATCTATCTGAGGAGTGTTTTATGTCAAAAGGTGAAATAACTATAACGAGAGAGTATTTCTTGTGTGATATATAAACTTACCCTAACGATACTTCCAAAAGAATATTTCTAACATATTTGTGCAGTATCAGACTAATTTGAATCCACATTCAGGGTCTCATGAAGAGAGTAGTTTGAAAGACAGCATTCTTTGTGTACTAATATGATGATATGTGTACAAAAAACATATTAGTTTAGAATCTTACTTTAAGAAGTAACTTTAATACTTATTAATCTTATCCAACTAATATATAATGACTGACTACTCCAAAGGATCATCCTAGTCACCATAAGGAGGCAATACTAATTAATAATAGTATCAATCTTGTATGAAAACACTATATTTGAAGAATACTTTATTGTGGTTGTATATTAAGAAGTTTATATTACCTCACTTAATTACTATAACAACCCTGCAAAAATGCATTATCATCATAATTTTTTAAATGAGTCAGTGGAGAGCTAGGTTAAATGAGTCAGTGGAGAGCTAGGTTAAATGACTTGCCCAGGGTCACTCAACTAGAATTTGGTAAAGCTCGAAATGTACATTGGTGTGACTTGTGAAACTTCCTCTGATGTTGCCTTCACTTACGTCCTTAAGCAGCTTTCATTTATTAAGAGAGGAAGTATCAATGCCATGGAAAATGTGGAAACAAATGGCTGCAGTTGTCAGAAGGAATCACAACTAGGGGAAGGTAAGAGGAATTTTCAAGTAGTTAAAATTTTAGTTGAATAAAGGAGTAAAAATTTAGTTAAATACTGAATTATTTTAACAAGTAAATTTAGAAGTAGGAGACATTGTATTTGGAGGGAACTGTAGAAGGGGAGACATACAGATAATAAAATACAGGGTGGGTTGCAGACATTGTATATAACTAAGTGATTTCTTTTTTTTTTTTTTGAGATGGAATCTTGCTCTGTACCCGAGGCTAGAGTGCAGTGGTGCAATCTTAGCTCACTGCAACCTCTGCTTCCCGGGTTCAAGCAATTCTCCTGCCTCAGGCTCTTGAGTAACTGGGATAACAGGCACCCACCACCACACTCAGCTAATTTTTGCATTTTCAGTAGAGACGGGGTTTCACCATGTTGGTCAGGCTGGTCTCGATTTCCTAGGTCTATGCAAAGGAGCAAAGAAAATACACCTAGACAGGTAGGTTAGCAACCATCTTGAAGGGACTTGAATACAAAGGTGAGGACTCCGTCTCAAAAAAAAAAAAAAAAACAAGAAAACAAAGGTGAGGACTCTTTGTCTATTTTATTAGGTATAAATGGAAGAAAATGTGAGCCTTACTGTGCAAAGAAGGGAAGGGATGTGTTAAGAGCTGAGTTTTATTTCAGAAGCTTAAGCTGAGTGCAGTGGCTCATTCCTGTAATCCTAGCACTTTGGGAGGCTGAGGCAGATAGATTGCCTGAGCTCAGGAGTTTGTGACCAGCCTGGGCAACATGGTGAAACCCCATCTCTACTAAAACTACAAAAATTAGCTAGGCGTGGTGGCACTTGCCTGTAATCCCATCTACTCTGGAGGCCTGCAGAGGAGAATCGCTTGAACCCAGGAGGCGGAGGTTGCAGTGAGCTGAGATCATGCCATTGCACTCCTGCCCCTGGGTGACAGAGCAAGACTGTCTCAAAAAAAAAAAAAAAAAAAAAAAAAAACCAACTCCACCGGGACTGGGTAGCACCACCTGGCTCATACGGAATATGTGGGTGCAGGGCCTACACCAAGGTTCCAGACCAGTGAATGGGCAGTTGTGTCCTTGGCAACATCAAGCCCTCTTTCTTCCTATTACTCATAAGAACTGGGGAGTTGTTAGGTTTTTCTGTCTACTTTTCATGAGATAAGCAAAGCCTAGTTATAGGGGACTGGAAAGATGATAAATAGCCCCCTGAGAAAATAATACAATACTATAGGTCAGCCACATGGGCAGAGGATGGCTCATGGGGCTGTTGTACTCCAATCTACATGCTTAATTGAAACATTTGATTGCAAGCTGTCCTAGAAATCCTAACCAACAAAACTGGCCAGGCCCTAACTGCCCTGGCATGGCAGGAAACCAAAATAAGAAATGCCATCTACCAGAATAGACTGGCTTTAAATTACTTACTGGCAGCTGAAGGAGGGGTATTGGAAAATTCAACTTAACCACCTGTTGCCTGCAAATAAATAATCAGGGTCAGGTGGTTAGAAATATCGTAAGACAAAACTGGTGGATGTACCCATACAGGTCTGGCTTGGGTTCAACCCTGGATCAATGATTGGGAATTGGTTTCCTGCTATAAAAGAACTCAAGACTATTGTCACAAGTGTGTTACTTATAATAGGAGCATGCATATTGCTGCCTGCTTAATGCCCTTGCTCCTTGAGGTGGTAAGAAAATTTATTACTGCCATGGTTCAAGAAAAAAAAGGTCAGCACAGGCCTATTACATGAACTACTACCAATCTGTCTCACCGGAAAATCCCAGCAGTGAGGCTGAAGGTGAGAGTGAGAATTCTCACTAAAAAATTGGTAAGTGAGATTCTCAAAGTGGGGAATGAGAGGGGAAACCCCCTCCCCTCTTCCCACTTCCCAACTTCCATCTCCTCCTTCCCTCCAAATGGGAAGGTGAAAAAAAGAAATAAAATACCAAAGAGCTGGGAAAATGACTCCCTTGTCGGTTCCCAGTGTCTCTGCTATCTGTAAGTCTTTAAAGAGTTGCAAATGAATGTTATCCCTACTAGCGAGAGCCCAGCACTGGGTCATGCACCCATGTCTGCATGGTCCAGGCTCCCTCCTGGAAACGCCTCTGCCAACTAATAGTTTACTGCCTTTGTCTTGTCTCTGTAAGCCCCCTCCCTTGCCTGTTCCTGCTCGTGCTGCATATGAACTAGCAAATCAATAAAGTCAAAAGATTGTAAGTCAATGGACAATGACATTGTTTTACCTCAGTTTCCCCTTTAGTGTTGTAAGCCTATGAAAAGGGAAAGAAGCTGCTTCTTGGGGAGCTTGGTGAATGAGGCTGTAGCCCCCCACAGCTCCTGGCCAAATAAAAAGCCACTTCCTTCCTCAGTTCAGTGTTTGAGAAGTTTATGTCTCGCCTTTCTTGCTGCAATGCCTTGTCAATCCCTTTCCATTTCCTTTGATAATGACTTTCAGCCTAAAATCTCCCAAATTCCCTTGATCTTCCTTAGGGAGTCTCACTCTGGCACCATCTATCCATTTCTGTTAGTACCAGGAGACCTTCCTAATTTATCCTTTTCATCAATGGAGTCAGGTTTTATTCTTGGGCTTGATTGTCAGTGCTTAAAATGATAACTTCATGTATATTTAAGTGGGTTATAATTGCTTAATGAGTTACTTTTTTCAGATGAATGATTTACAATTAACTGAAGTTGCTGATGGTTTAAGCTGATGGTTCTCAATTTTGAATATACATCAGAATCATCTGAAGGCAATAAAGCACAATTTGTTGGGTCCTAATCCCAGAGTATCTGATTCAGTAGGCCACAAGTGGTATCTGAAAATAAGCATCTCTTACAGTTTTCCTGGTGATGTCGATGATGCTGGTTTTCGAGACCAAGCATTGTAAACCACTGGTTTAAGCCAAAGGGATATTATTTGAAGTTTAAAGCATCACAACTAAGTTACTAAAGGAAACATTTGGTGGTAAGAGAAACGTTCAGTATTGATTCAAGAAAATAGATGAAAATAACTTCACAGTCAAGTGACTTATACCATTAACAAAAAATGTATTTTTGTATTGGAAGGTTTGAAACCCTTTTTTCCCTAGTTTCTTTACTCCACAGAAATTTCTGTGTACATGTGCAGCACCAGCTTCTCAAAATCCACATGCATCAGCAATCTAGTGTCTAGTCTCAAATACATTTTACTTAGACTTGCATTTCCCCTGTAAAGGTGTGAGAAATCTAAAGCTAATCCCTGTCCTTTGGGCCTCCTTGATGATCGGTTGTTGCCACTAGGATGGGAAAAAAGAAAACTGCCACCTCTATTGGAGCTGGTACTTCTACAAAACAGGATTACTTGCCAGACATTCTAGCCCTGGGGCTGGTTGTTTTTTTGAGTTCTTGGAGAATGCAGATGAAATGAAAGGGAAATTCATGTCGTATGGTGACCTTAGTACTCTGAACGGTTCGGATGATTCTGTTTCTATTGAATTTTTCACATAATAACTTTAATTTTCTACTTTATTTGCAGACATATGCCTGGCCAGAATCCAACAACTGAGTTTTTCCAGATAATTAGCAAGAGTATCTAGGAACAATTGGCAATTCATGGAAATTCATGTTTTGAAAAGTGAGTAATTATATGCACAGGTATTTAACAATATGTGTACTGAAGTACTCATTTGAACCAGTTATATATAACTGCCCAGAATTGCACTGAGCTTTTCTCTTCTGAATGCTCCACAAGTTGAGTTCCAGTGCAACACAAACTTAGCTTCAAGGCCTCCTTTTGGTTACTGAAAGCTGCTGAAAATGATACCTCTGTGCTGTCACAGTGTACCTAATTCTGTCTCCTCTTCCTGCACGTTGAATCTCCTTCATTCTTCACAGTAAACTACAGTGTCTCACCTTTTCTCTGCCTGAAACATTTTTGTCTTTGTGAAATCTCATTTCAGTATTTCATAGTATGACATGATGTCTTGCTGCACGTCCGTAATTTGGCACAGTTTGTCATTCTAAAATAGACTATTCCTAATTTAGCTTTTCTTCAGTGTTTTCATTTAATTTCCTATCAATTGTACTATCTATCAGAAAGTTGGTAGAGATGTTAAAAATACATTATTTGAAACAGGTGGCTGTAAGATTTAGATGCACACACTCCCCTGGCCTTTTGCACTCTTTTATTATTTATTTTTCTTTTTCTCTAAACCCAGTCTGTTTATGTAGGCAGTGTTTCATTGCACCTGAGCCCCATCTGAGTCCCATCTGAGCCACTTTTGTGCTTCTTTTTCTAGTTGTAATACACTAATTATGGAGATATCAACAGAGGTAAAAACACGACTTGTCTCCTTTTATTTTAATTCTGTTTTTTTTTTAAGCATTAGGTCTCCTCTGCAAAGGGAATAGTTGGCTCATTAGCCCTTTGTGGAAATGGCCTAAAATCCCTTAAGAAAAACAAAGCTGGGGGACTTTCTGTTCTGCTGAAAATGTCATAGCCATTTATGATCTAGAATCACAATGCCAATGGACAGGTGGTTTTTAAACATCTGGAATCTGATTAACTCTTTTCTCTTCTTTCCATGCCTTTTATGGATTTGTGTGAGTATATGCTGGCAGTTCACAGTGAGTCATAAAAATAAAGATATGCTCAACATAAGAGAAAGATTGTGGAAATAAATTAAGTAAAAGCTACTGAAAACTCAGGTTCAGTGTGCAATGTTTTTTAAATGCTAAGGTAAAATTAGACTGCAACTTCCTAGGGCTTACATTAGGACTTTTTTTTCCTAAATTTGTGTTTTCTTATTTTACTTTCTCCGTTTTGTCATCTTTTCTTTCCCCAGTGATCACTAAACAATTTTATTTGCGGGCATCACAAGCCCACCACTGGGAAGTTTATTTTTTTTTGTTTTTCATTTCCTGTGTCATATATTAATTTTTCCAATTCTAAGGATAAAGCAAAGTGTCCAATAAGGCCTTGATGACAGAAAACTTCAAAATCTCGTGTTAAAACTGAATAAAGAAAACCTTCCAGGGATATCAGGCTATTCCATAGAGGACAAGGATTATATAGTAGAGAAATAAAATTTTGGTTGACCGCCTGAAAAACAAAGATATTGCAAACATTTCAAAATTAAAAAAACAACTCTGATTGAATTGTTTAATTAGGGTGTAGGAGACTTGATAATCATGAGGAGAGAGAAAAGGATGTTGGGGGAAAGCTTCCATGTTGAAGTAGACAGAGTCTGTTTCCATGTTGAAGTGGAAAGAGTCTACAGTGAGTATTTATGCTTTATTCATATATGTAATGAGGATTCAGAATAATGCCTGGGATGTGGCTGGGACTTAACACACGTTGTTTGAATGAATCCCTGTTAGATTAAGATAAAAGGGTGTTCACAAGACTGCACATTCCATCCCTCTGACCCTGAATATCCCTGTTATTACCAGTCTTAGCAATTTTCGCACTCTCTTGTTGGACTTTCCAGCCTATAATCTCTTCTGATTCTTTTTTTTTTTTTTTTGAAAGAAAGAGAGAGAAAAGAAGAAAGAGTGAAAGAAAGAAAAAAAAAGAATGTAAGAGAGAAAGAAAGAGGAAGAGAAAGAGGGAGCGAGAACAGGATTCTTGTTCTATTGCCCAGGCTAGAATGCAGTCTAAAAATGGATATTAAAAACCTCTTTTATGCCAATAATTGTGCTTAACAATGGAGACAGGAAGGAATAAGGGATGAAAATAACAAACAAGCAGCCAACCAATATT
>CAUYLZ010044367.1:0-37478 GCA_963573645.1 Pithecia hirsuta | reverse complement strand
TGGAGATGGGAGAGTTCTTTCAGATTCAGGATGATTACCTTGACCTCTTTGGGGACCCCAGTGTGACTGGCAAAGTTGGCACTGACATCCAGGACAACAAATGCAGCTGGCTGGTGGTCCAGTGTCTGCAACGGTCCACTCTGGAGCAGCGCCAGATCCGGAAGGAAAATTACGAGCAGAACGAGGCTGAGAAGGTGGCCCGAGTGAAGGCATTATATGAGGAGCTGGATCTGCTGGCCATGTTCTCGCAGTATGAGGAAGACAGTTACAACCACTTTAAGGGTCTCATTGAACAGTACACAGTGCCCCTGCCCCCAGCTATCTTTCTGAGGCTTACACGCAAAATCTACAAGCGGAAAACGTGACCTAGAGACTGCAAGGGCGGAGAGAGGAGGCTCTCAATAAATAAATTATTGTGTAAAAAAAAAATACAAACAATCCCATAGCATTTATTGCCATCTTGTAATAACATAAGGGTAATCAGAACAATATGAATAAATGTTCATATTGGACAAAGGACATCTAAAAACAAACTGTATCCTTCTCAACAATTTCTCACTTCGTTGATCATTTCTAGTTGGAGACACGCTGTAGCCAAGTACTACTATCTCCTTTTAGTATGATCTGACCCAGTTGTTTTCTTGACTTTGTTTTAGAGTGAATCTCTTCTGCATCATGTAATACAAGGTTCATATACTCATCAAAACGAACGAGACAGCCCTCTATTTGTGTATTCACTCACTCATAGAGCCACATCTGAATCTGGGATCTATTTTGTAAGTACCTGAAGATGAGGTTGATGGGCTGCACCATAATCTTCTGCACTTTCTGGCCTGGCCACGGAATGCCATCCTGGAATTTCACAAAGAGCACACCTGTACGCGGACTTCAAGCTTTTAACTCTAAAAACCTATTTCATCAGTATCTATAGTTACTGAGGACTATTATTAGAGTTGATCATTTAATTTACATTGCCAGTGTAATGGTTTGGGATATTTATTTTAGAGACTGCCTTGCCTATATGGCAAAATGGCTTTTTTTTTTTTCCTTTTTGAGACAGAGTCTTGCTCTGTTGCCCAGGCTGGAATGCAGTGGTGCAATCTCGGCTCACTGCAACCTTTGCTTCCTGGGTTCAAGCTATTCTCCTGCCTGAACCACCCAAGTAGCTGGGATTACAGATGTGTGCCACCACGCCTGGCTAATTTTTGTATTTTTAGTACAGACGGGGTTTCACCATGTTGGTCATGCTGGTCTCAAAACTCCTGACCACAGGTGATCTGCCTGCCTCAGCCTCCCAAAGTGTTGGGATTACAGGCACGGGCCACCACACCCTGCCTGGCATAATGGCTTTTATATTGTGTTAGAAGGAAAGCATCCACTGCGAATATATAAACAAGTGGGTGGGGCTGTGTTCCAACCAAACAGAGGCCAGGTCAGATCTGGCCCACAGGCTGTGGCTCTCTGACCAGGTCAGATCTGGCCCACAGGCTGTGGCTCTCTGACCCTTCTTCGAGGATGTAAGCTAGAGCTTCTGGCCCTTCAAGAGAAGATGAAAATCAGGAATTTTATATAAAAAATTTTTCCCAATTCCGAAAATACAATATGGGCTGCCAATTTGCTTGCGATATCACCTCAAATATGTGTATACTTTTGTTCAGTAAATAGGATATAAATATCAACAACCAGTATACCCATGGTATGTGAAAAATACTGTAGTTCAAAAGAGTGACAAATTCCCCTGGAACAGGCAATCATCACTAATGGCTTAATTCAGGAGATGGTGCTTAGCTGGGATTTAAAAGTTAGATAAAGTTTACCCATATAAAATTTAGGGTGTGGGAACATTCCCAGCAAAATCAATAGTATGAGCAAAAATATCTGAGGAACTACAAATATTCATTTTGACAGGGAGCAGCAGCCGATAAGTTTGGACATGCGGGAAGGGAGACCAGTGACTGCTGAGGGGCTGGAGTCTGCTTTATGAACCATTCCAAATGGCACTTGTAGGGAAGCTGGCGTTAGCAATGCCCGTTAACAACTGGGACATGGAGCAATCAAAAGTGGGAGGACCAGTTAACAGACTGTTTCTTGAAATGAGTTCTCAACCCATAGCCAACACGTCCAATTTCTAGCTCAAGAACTAAAATCATAGGATGCCAGAGCTAGGAGGAAGCTCAGAGGTCTAACCACCTCTGCTCCCGTTGACAGTTGGGGAAGCAGCGATCTGAGAGATGTCACTTGCCCACAGCCACAGAGCAAGCTAGGGCAGAGGCAGGCCTGGAACTCGGTTCCCATTAGCACAGACACCAAGTGCCTTGGAAACATATACTCTCACAAAGGAGAAAAGGTTTGGCTGCTCATATTCTGTAGTGTAGGTCACAAAACCCCAACACAAAACTTAAAGACAGCAGGAAAAACATGTATAACAAATTCAACAGACCAAGGCTTGTTAGTTTTCATGCATAACTAATTCTTCCTTTAGCAAAACTCTAAGACACCAACAGAAAGATTGATAAAGGACAGTTTGTAGAAGAAGTGCGTATGACAGAGTTTCACATTAAAAAAATGACAGTCTTTCTGGAGAGCAAAGAAGTGTGAACTAAAATCATATATTCAATTTCATAATCAATTTGAGGAAGCACCGATTCTAAATATATATTTATGATAGATAGATAGATTTTTTTTTTTGAGACCAAATTTCACTCTTGTTTTCCAGGCTGGAGTGCAATGGCATGATACTTGGCTCACTGCAACTTCTGCCTCCTAGGTTCAAGCAATTCACCTGCCGCAGCCTCCTGAGTAGCTATGATTACAGGCTCCCACCATCCACCATGCCTGGCTAATTTTTGCATTTTTAGTAGAGATGGGGTTTCCCCATGTTGGTCAGACCGGTCTAGAATTCCTGACCTCAGGTGATCTGCCTGCCTCAGCCTCCCAAAGTGCTGGGATTACAGGCATGAGCCGCCACGCCAGGCCAGATAAATAAATTTAGCAACGGCTTAGTCTTGGTGGGAGTCCACTTTTTAATATTGTTGATGGGGATGTGCTTTAGTATAGCCTTCCTGGAGGTCAATTCATAATCTATTTCAGAAGTCTTGAAACCTTGACTTAAAAGTCAAGGTTCTAGAGAACCAAAACCAGTAGAAGATGAATGGATTGATTGATTATAAGGAATTGATTCACATGTTCTTGGAGGCTGACAAGTCTCAAGATCTGTAGTTTGCAAGCTGGAGACCCATGAGGTCTGAGGGTGTAGCTCCAGCCGAAGCCCACAGGCCTGAGAACCAGGAAAGCCTTGGTGTTAGTTCCAGTAAGAATGCCGGGGTGCTTGAAACCCAAGAAGAGCCAATGGTTCAATCTGAGTCCAAAGGTGGCAAAAACCAATGGCCCAACTCAAAGACAGGCAGAAAAAGAAATTCTCTTTTACTCAGCCTTTTTGTTTTATTCAGGTCTTCACCTGACAGGATGAGGCCCACCATGCCGGGGAGGGCAGTCAGCTTCACTCAGTCCATCAATTCAAATATGACTCTAGAAACACCCCTACCAACATACGCAGATCAGTGTTTAACTAAGTATGTGGGCACCCCCTGGCCCAGTCAAGTGGACACACAAAATTAACCGTCATACCCTTCATCACAACAATGTCATTTCCAGGAGCATATTGTCAGGTTACTGGAGAAGCATAGAGAAAGTATGTTTTTAGGATTTTCATCTCAGTGTTGTTTACAATGGACAGAGAAAAGCCAGAAGCAACATAAGAGTTGCCAATAGCTCTTAGTCATATTTGAAATACCTAACAATAAAAGACTGGTTAAAGAAATGAATTGTCTATATGACAAAATATTATGTAGCTTGTAAAAATATTTTGTGAGCCAGGCATGGTGGCTCACACTCATAATTCCAGCTACTTGAGAGGCTGAGGTGGGAGGTTTGCTAGAGGCCAGGAGTTTGAGACAAGCCTGGGCAACATAGTGAGACCCTGCTTCTAAATAAACAAACTTTTGAGGGACTTTTTTTTTTTTGAGATGGAGTCTCACTCTGTCACCCAGGCTGGAGTGCAGTGATGAGTTCTCAGCTCACTGCAACCTCTGCCTCCAGGGTTCAAGTGATTCTCCTGCCTCAACCTTCTGAGTAGCTGGGACTACAGGAGCCTGCCACCATATCTGGCTAATTTTTGTATTTTTTTAGTAGAGATGGGATTTCACCATATTGGCCAGGCTGGTCTTGAACTCCTGACCTTGTGATCTGCCCACCCTGGACTCCCAAAGTGCTGGGATTATAGGCGTGAGCCACTGCACTCGGCCTTGAGTGACATTTTTAAAGGTATCTCATGAAAAATGCTCATGAGATCATGCTGGGTTTAGAAGTAGCAGACTAGAAAACTATGTATGCATACAATAACAACTTAATGATTACACAGGAATTTTGGCTCACCCTTATTCAGCACCCTTTATATACCAGGCATCATATCATTTGACCTCCATATAACCCCATAAAGGCAGTACTGTTATTATCTCCATACAGGAAAGAAGGAATCTGGGGCTAACTAACTTGCTTGAGATTATCAACTAGAAAAAATCAAGGCCAACATTGAAATCTGGGGCAGTCTTAGACTCTTAGTTGTAACCACCGAGCAGGTGGAGGCAGGCTGGGTTGGGAAAAGAGGGAAGTGGGTAATACATCAACAATGCCCTGGGAGATGTAATTAAGTTCCACATGTCAGTAACTGGGAACATCACTCTTTAGGTACATAGAACTAACACTTGGGGTCATCCTGATTTCTTTCTCTTATACCATCAGCAGATCCTATTGGCTCTTATTTCTAACTGTGCTCAGGATCTGGCCTCTCCTCACTTCCTCCACCTCCTCCCCCTGCCCAAGGCACCCCCATCTCTCAGCTGGATTATTACAGTAGACTCTGACCTGGTCCCCCATTGCCTATGTGCCCCACCAAAGACCATTCCATGGATATCACAGAGATTACCTGCTGGTAGGGGGCGGAGTGGGGGGAGACGTTGTTCAGGATCTTAATAATACGTATATTTTTTGAGACAGAATCTCACTCTGTCGCCCAGGCTGGAGTGCAGTGGCGCCATCTCGGCTCCACACCCAACTGATTTTTTTTTTTTTTTTTTTGGCATTTTTTTTAGTAGAGACGGGGTTTTGCCATGTTGGCAAGGCTGGTGTCTAGCTCCTGACCTCAGGTGATCCACCCACCTTGGCCTCCCAAAGTGGTGGGATTACAGGCATGAGCCACCTCGCCTGGCCAGGATCTTAGTAATATTTTAAGCATGCTTTAATAGTGGCACAAGGAGAATGATACTTGTGTAATCAAGAAATTTTTTCATAGATTTCCCACACCCTTCTCACCCCCAGCCTGAGTCCCCTCAGCTGAGCGGCTGGCACCATAATCCTTGGTTCTTTGACTTTGGGTCTTTGCAGCCCTGGAAGCTATGGCGGCCCCTCGGAGAAGGTGGCTTTGTGGCATCCAGGTGGCCCCAGGAAAGCAGCGCCCTGATGCTGGGAGTGAGGAACTTCTAGGCGTGAGGGTCCCCCCGGCAGGCTTGTCTGGTCATCTTTCACTGTCCAGTCTCAGTCTCCTTCCTGTTTATCGTCTGTCAGAGGAGGGGGGCTGGCAGGTTCAGGGGCTTTGAAGTTAATGGTGCCTTTTATTTCCTCCTCCTGGAGTCTGGGGAGCTCTTATCCCATTGTTCCCTGCAGAATCCCCATCAGGCTGGAGGGCTCCTATCACACACCTACTCCAGGGTTCCCAAGCTAGGGCAATGTGTGGCCCACACGGTGTTAAAAGAAAAGCCAGTATTTTAAAATCAGGAGATATCTAAATTTCCTCTTTCTTTTGAAGTCAAACAGTCTGGCAATGGTGGGCACCAATTCCCAAGCTATAACAATCTGAGGGGGTGCAGAAGGGGCTCCCCACCCTGGATGCAGCACGTGCCACCTGGCCCACTGGCCGACCACAGTCCTCACTGCTCCACACCACTTCCTGGCAGTGTGGCTGGTGTGGATATTGACTGTCAACCCCAGGGTGTTTTTTCCTCACAAAGAGGAATATTTCTCTCCCTCTGAGTTTCCTCCAAAAGCTGAGGAACAGGGGAAGTTAGAGCAGGAGGGCTGTAAGACTTCTTCTTGTTCATGTTGCCTTCCTGACCCTCTTATCCCCCTGGGTTTCCATCCTCTGGGATCAAATCCCACCCTTTCGATCCCAGAGGACAGAAACAGAAAGAGAAACTCCTTTCACAAAAGAAGAAACTGAGACCCATGGAAGGAAGGCTACTCACTGAAGCCTCACCATGGGTTCACACAGATTGCTTCAGGCTCCAAAGAGCAATGTCATCAGAAGGTTCTAGCCTGTCCTATTATTATGAATGACAAAATAATATTAGAGGGAAATTTATACTTCATGATTCTTCATGTCATACAACAGTCCTTTAAGGAAAGAGTAGTTTTCTCATTTTACCAGCATGAACGAGGAGGTCCAAAGAGCATAGGTGGCCCGTAGAGAGTCACACGCTCTCTAGATCCCATTTGAAAAATGAGGACAGTAACTCCTGACCAGTCTGAAGTCTGGGCCAGGTGATTCCCATAGGCCCCCGTTAGTTCCACGATCCATGTGTCCATTGTTTGTTCGCTTGTTTGTTTGTTTATTTGCTTATTGAGACAGAGTGTTGCTCTGTTGCTCGGGCTGGAGTGCAGTGGTGCCATCAGGGCTCACTGCAGCCTCGATCTCCTGGGCTCAAGCCACCTCCCCACCTTAGCTGGCCACTTTAGCCACCTGGCTAAATTTTTTTTTTAATGTAGAAACAGGATCTCACTATGTTGCCTAAGCTCATCTTAAGCATCTGGATTCAAGTGATCCTCCCACCTCAGCCTCCCAACAAACTGGGATTCCAGGCGTGAGTCACCTTGCCTGACAAATTATTTATTATTTCAGTAAACCTATATTGACCACATCCTTTACTGCAGGCACTGGGCTAGCTGTTGGGGATGCAAATATGAAAAAGAAACAGGTCTTGTCTTCAAGGAGCCTGAACTGTGTGAAGTAAATAGATGTAGCTGTGGGAGAACAGGAAGAAAGGCAATGGATAATTATTTGGGAAGTAGGCAAGCCTGCTCTCAGTGATTGCTTAGGCATGTGGCACAGTGCCTGGCATACACTAAGCATGCCACAAATGGTAAATTTTCTCATGTTTATCAACAAAAATATATTACTAGCAAGGGGGAAAACTTTGCCACAAGGACTGCTCACAGAGGAGAATGGGTGACTTCAGGTTCAAAACAATATGGGCTGGGCGAGGTGATCCTTGCCTATAGTCCCAGCTGCACAGGAGGCTGAGGCAGGAGGATCCCAGGAGTTCCAGGCTGCAGTGAGCTCTGATCATACCACTGCACTCCAGTCTGGGTGACAGAGCAAGACTCTATCTCTTAAATCAAGAGAGAGAATCTCTTTGAAAGGAAACATAAATGAATTTCTTCTGGGATGGCAGTCAGGTGGGACAACGTGGGAGCCGTGTGGGATAGTGTGTGGACAGCTTACGGAGCCCTCTCTCAACTTCCTGTGAGTTCTTTTCTAAACAGTTTTTATTGAGATATTTTTAAAATATACTACTTAATGTCATTTTCAGTAAAGAAAAGTTCAAAATTTAAAGTATTAGCATGAGTTTTTATCATTTATCTTTATATTATGCAATGCCAGTTTTTTGGTTTTTTTTTTTTTTGAGACAGTGTCTCACTCTGGAGTACAGTGACACTATCTGGGCTCACTGTAACCTCCACCTCCCGGGTTCAGGCAATTCTCCTGCCTCAGCCTCCCGAGTAGCTGGGATCACACATGCTTACCACCACGCCCGGCTAATTTTTCGTATTTTTAGTAGAGACGGGGTTTCACCACATTGGCCAGGATGGTCTCGATCTCTTGACCTCATGATCCGCCCGCCTCGGCCTCCCAAAGTGCTGGGATTACAGGCATGCGCCACGGCGCCCGGCCTGCCATGCCAGTTTTAAATGCAAAATTAAGAACACTTAACTCACAGGCAAAATCACTGAAATTACGCGATTTGTATTTTGTAGCTTGAACATGTATATGTGTTTCATTCTTTCCATAATGGTGAAAACACTGCACAAAATTAGGTATTTTTATTTCACTCTTGATACATGCACATCCAATCAATACTCTCTACCTTAGGCATAATACCAATAAGTAAGAAAGAGCTGAAGGAGGAGGAACTATGAGTTGCCCCATTTTCCCCTTTCTTTCTATGTCATAATACATGGTTGCCTAACACAGAGAAGTAACACCCCTAAGAAAGCATATAGTAGGGTTCCTTGGTCATTCATGCTTCCTAGAATACTACTGCCTTCTGTTAGGAGTTGAATGGTGTACCTCCACAAAAGATATGTTGAAGTCTTAACCCTCAATACTTCAGAATGTGACCTTATAAGGAAATAGGTTTACTGCAGATGTCATTAGTTAAGATGAGGCCGTATTGGAGTATGGTGGGCCCTTAGTCCAATATGACTGGTGTCCTTGTAAGAAGACATAGCCGGGCCCGGTGGCTCACCCTTGTAATCCAAGCACTTTGTGAGGCTGAGGAAGGCAGATCACCAGAGGTCAAAAGTTCGAGACCAGCCTGGTCAACAGGCGAAACCTCGTCTCTACTAAAAATATAAAAATTAGCTGGCGTGGTGTTGTGCACCTGTAATCCCAGCTCCTGGGGAGGCTGAGGCAGGAGAATTGCTTGAACCTGGGAGGTGGAGGTTGCAGTAAGCCGAGATTATGCCACTACACTCCAGCTCTAGCTTGGGCCATAGAGCGAGATTCTGTCAAAGAAGAAGAAAGAAGGAGGAGGAGAAGGAGGAAGAGGAGGAGGAGATGACTATGAAGAGAGTGAAAAGAAGCCCATGTGAACACAGAGGCAGAGTTTGGAGTGCTGTAGCTACAAGCCAGGGAAGAACAACTGACTCCAGGTGCAATCCCTGGCCAACCCCAAAAACCAGGAAGAGGAAAAAAGAATTTTTCCTTAGAGTTTTCAGAAGGATTGTGGCCCTGCCGATACCCTGATTTGGAACTTCTAGTATCCAGAATTGTGAGAGAAGAAAGTTTTGTTGTTTCACGCCATCCCATTGTTGTACTTTGTTATGGCAGTCCCGGAAACTGGTAACACCTTCTTTCTGTGTTCCAAAGCAAGTTCTAGTTCAAATAGAAAACATGTCCTCTCAGGTATTCCCCCACCACACCCCATGCCCGCTTGTACGCATGATCTACTGACCTTCTGCTCCCTTTGAATCTCACCAAACTCCATGCATGACACGTCCACTGGAATTCTGTGCACATGAGGCATGGACAATAGCACATGCAAACAGAGTGAACAGAACAGCAGACACTTACCATGTGTCTCCTCTGCTCCCTGCATGCTCCACTGTCCTGAAATACTTCGTTTACAAAACACAGGTTCAACGATAAAATTTTCTATACGCATGGAGCTGGCCCTGGGTGAGGGGGAGATTTATTTTTCACTTATTCCTTCCGTACTTTTTTAAATTTAAAAAAGGAATGTGGACCAGCTTTATAAATGTCCTAGGTTTGAGTTCTGTTTGCAAAATGCTGCTTTTTTGTTCTTCCTGCCTGGTTCTCAGACCTAATCTGCCAATTCATATCGCAAGAACTTGTAGTCAAGGATCATAAAGGATTTAGCAAATGTTCTCTTGATTAAGTAGAGCACACGACTAAAAATCGTTTAAAGGCATTGGAATGGTTTTTGGTTAAAGATCAAAGTGGTAATAAGGCAGATGTCTTCCGTCTGTCTCTATAAACTGAGCCAGGCTTCATGCTTTTGGTCCTGAATGGAGCAGTGCAAACCATTAACACCATGAGGAAACACTGTTCAAAATATATGCCTCAACTTCCCCTGAACAGTATTTGAGGAATTTATATGCTTGACCCTGTGCAGGATATTCACTGCAGTGTGGTTACATGGAAGCAAATATTCACTGCAATGTGGTTACATAGAAGCAAAAAGCTAGAAATGTATGGACATTCCCAGGCCAAATGTCCAGACATCATGATACTATGGGACTACTGGATGCCATACAGCTCTTTGGGCACTGTCATGAAACAACAAAACAGAAAACAGTAAGGCACAGGAGGATGTGTAGAGTATGCTACCAGTCGTGTAAAAGGAGAAAAAGGCATGAATGTCTATGTTGGTGAATGCATAAATCACTTCCAAAGGAAACATAAGACTGGTTATCGCTCAGGAGGAGAACAAGGCCTGGAACCAGGGGGAGAACGTGTACATTTTGCTATGTTCAAGAGTTTGTATCACATGAAAAGCAAGAGAAAAGTTCAGTGCAAACTGAGCAGTTGATAATATTACAGTGAAAATATTACACTGATTTGTCCTCTAAGGAAGATTGAAAAGGGTAGATTTTTTTTTTTTTATAGAGACGGGGTTTCACCATGTTAGCCAGGATGGTCTTGATCTCCTGACCTTGTGATCTGCCTGCCTTGGCCTCCCAAAGTGCTAGGATTACAGGCGTGAGCCACCATGCCTGGCCTGAAAAGGGCAGATTTTTTTTTTTTTATGGATACATATGAAAGCTGAAGGGAGGGCTGGGCACAGTGGCTCACACCTGTAATCCCAGTACTTTGGGAGGGTGAGGCAGGTGGATCACCTGAGGTTGGGGGTTCAAGACCAGCCTGACCAACATGGAGAAACCCTGTCTCTATTAAAAATACAACATTAGCCAGGCATGGTGGCACATACCTGTAATACCAACTACTCTGGAAGCCGAGGCAGGAGAATCGCTTGAACCCAGGAGGTGGAGGTTGCGGTGAGCTGAGATTGTGCCACTGCTCTATAGCCTGGGCAACAAGCACATGACTGCTTCTCAAAAAAAAAAGAAAAAAGAAAAGAAAGCTGAAGATAGGTAGAATGTACTTACTCTAAATCTGTCATTCCCAACCTGTGAGCTTCAGAGGTTGAGGGTGGAGGGATGGTAACTGACTTATGGTAAGCAATTAATAAAAGTTTAGTTTTTGAATGACTTAATGAATACTTCTTGGCTTGGTTGGGGCTGGATGGGAGAGGTGATTCCAGTTGCATTGATACTTCCTGCTGCCCAGCACGGGAAGCCTTCTCTGCTAAGAGCACCTGTGGACAGTGACTCACCACCAAATCATCAGTTTATTGGTGCAATGTATATTTACTCTTCAGAAATACTGAGAAAATGAGGGACTCTGGAGAATTATACACAAAGGGGTGTGGAATGAGTATGCTTAGTATCCTACTGAAATAGCCTCTGGAGAAAAGCCCAAAGTTTCTGCTTCCCTTCTCAGTTATCCAAACTCCTGATAATTGATAGCCGAAGTTTAGGAAAAGGGCAGTACAAACTAGTGGATGGCCAGGCGCAGTGGCTCATGCCTGTAATCCCAGCACTTTGGGAGGCCGAGGCAGGTGGATGACGAGGTCAGGAGTTCAAGACCAGTCTGGCCAACATAGTGAAACCCTGTCTCTATAAAAGAAATAAATAAATACAAAATTAAAAAAAAAAAAGCAAACTAGTGGATAATAAAGACCTATCTTCTTTCAATGTACCCAACATAGAAAGACTGAGAAAGAAATAATTCTGCTATGAAAAACAAAACAAAACAATGCTGTGCATTGTTGTTGAATGGAACAACCCTCTAGTACATATTGATATGTCAGGTAATTATTTTAGAGTAACATTCACTCTTTTTTTCTGGTTATGAAATAATGCATATTTCTTGTAGAAAATTTAGAAAATACGGAAATATTAGGGAAAAAGGTAAATTAAAATTTACCATAATCTTACCACTCTGATTCTAGAGTTAATATTTTTGCATATGTGTGTGTGCATGAATGTAGTTTAACTAGGATCATACTGTAATCTTTTTTTTCTTTTTTTATCTTCTTAAAGACAGCTTATTCTTTCTCGTTTGTTTTCAGAGACAGAATCTCGCTCTGTTGGCAAGGCTGGAGTGCAGTGGCACAGTCATGGCTCACTGCTGCCTTGACCTTTGGTGCTCAAGTGATTCTATTTTAACTTTCGGAGCAGCTAAGATTGCAGGCATATACCACCACGTGTGTGTGTGTGTGTGTGTGTGTGTGTGTGTGTGTGTGTGTGTGTAGAGTAGGGGGGTCTATGTTGCCCAAGCTGGTCTTGAACTCCTGGCCTCATGCAATTCTACTGCCTCAGCCTCCCAATGTGCTGGGATTACAGGCATAAGCTACCGTGCCCAGCCCAGTTTATCATTTTTATTTAATATATTATAAACATTTTCTCCAATTCATTATGCCTCTTTTTAAAAATGTTTTAAGAGACAAATAATTATTAAACCAGTTCCCCGTTCTAATGGTTCACCATAATGAAGAAGCATTTTTGATAAAACCCCTTTGAAATAAATCTGCTTTTTTTTGAAAGAATAAATTTCTATAGGTGGAAAAGTTGGATCAAATAATACAGTTCAAAATGTTTCGATTTATGTTGTCTTTCAGAAAGATGGTATTAATTTATATCCCCAACAACACTGTGTATTTACCAAAAATCCTTAACAAAAAGTATCCCACTGTTTCTTAAAAAGCTTTTAATTTTGTGTGCTGGGGAGTATGAGCATTTTAAAAATAGCATCTACCCATATGAATCCCCTCTTTGACGGCATACCTATTTGTGTACTGCACCCATTTCTGCATGTAGGGTGTTCATGTTTTATATACTGGTTTATCAGAGGTCTAGACAGTAAAACATCAACCTTTTATCACGTTTGTTAAAAGACATTTTCTCAAATTTGTCATTTGCCTTTTTGTTAATGATATTTGATGTATCTAGATCTTGCCTATTTATTCAAATATGTCTACTCACCCTTGCCTTTGGTTTCCTCCCATGCCTTAATACCTAGGCCTTCCCCACTGTATAATTCACGTATGTTTCCATCTAATTCTCTTGTGATTTGTTTGTTTGTAGTTCTCTGAGCTCTTATATTTATTTTGGTGATATTTAAACAAGTCCTTAGTTTTACTTTTTTTCCAAACTAATTTCCCCAACCTAATTTATTAAATAATTTAGTCATTTATCCTTTTCCCCACAAAAGTGAAATGCCACCTTCATCATGAATTTTTAAGTATATTAAATGTTCCTAGACTTTCAGTTATTCCGTTGACACTTAATCCATCAATTCTTGTGTCAACACCACACAGTTTTAACTATAGTGTTGCAATATGCTTTAAGATTTGATAATCCAGGTCTATCACCCCGTGTTTGTTTTGTTTTGTTTTGTCTTTTTGAGATGGAGTTTTGCTCTTGTTGCCCAAGCTGGAGTGCAATGGCGAGATCTCTGCTTACTGCAACCTACATCTCCAGGTTCAAGCGATTCTCCTGCCTCAGCCTCCCAAGTAGCTGGGATTACAGGCGACCACCCCCAAGCCCGACTAATGTTTTGTATTTTTAGCAGAAACGGGGTTTCACCATGTTAGCCAGACTGATCTCGAACTCCTGACCTCAGGTGATCTGCCTGCCTTGGCCTCCCAAGGTGCTGGGATTACAGGCGTGAGCCACCAAGCATGGCCATCCCCCCCATTTTTAAAAAGTAAATTTCTTAGCTTTTCTCACAGATATTCTCCCATTTGAATGTTAGAAAAAATGTTAATGCCCCCTCCCCCAATCTACCCACAACCATTCAAATTTTATTAAACAGAGTAATTTGGGTTAAGTCGGTGTTTGTGCTTCTACTCCTTCAAGCCTTCCTTATTATGTTTCGACCTTTGTAATGTCTTCATTATTAAGAGCCTGCACATTTATTCAGTTTATTTTTTTTAGGTATTTTACACTTTTCAAATAGTTTTTTTTTTCTTTACATTAAAACTGCTCTTCAAGGTCCAGTTGAAGCTTATCAACGCTGATTTAATTTTTTTTTCCAGATGGGTCTTTATGTGCAGGAAAGCACTTAGAAACTAAAGGCTCTTCCGTAGCAGTTATTCACAAATTTGGAATGAAATCCACCTACCCACTGGGTGATTTTTGTCAAGTTCCTCAAACTCGGAGCCTGGAATCCCTCGTGTAAAATGGGAATAAAAGTTGCACCAATCTGCTGGAAATTATTGAGTGTTCACTTTATACCTAGTATAGTGATTATCCTTTTACACGCATTATCTCATTTAATTTCCAGCAGGTTGGTGCAACTTTTATTCCCATTTTACACGAGGGATTCCAGGCTCCTAGTTTGAGGAACTTGACAAAAATCACCCAGTGGGTAGGTGGATTTCATTCCAAATTTGTGAATCTCTAAAACAATCACAAAAATCAATCCGTCAAGAGGATAGCCCAATACTATGCCATCAGATGGGCTGACTTAAAAGAATGACATTCCAAAAGCAATCAACTGAATTAAAACGACAATGTTTTCCATCTACCGGACGACCGGGTTAAAAAGCAAACGAAAACAAAACAAAAACAAAAAAAAAGCAAAAACTAGTTTTCCTTCAATGTGAGGCGTGGAGAAGTATTCGGTAGGAGCACAGCAAATAGCGACTTAGCTCCTTCAGAATTAGGGACTCGTGGGTGAACAAGGGTGGTTTTTCCGCAGCTTTCACAGGAATTGTCCGTTTGGAAATCTACCTCCTCATGGCAGGACAGGTTTAAAAGAAGAGAAAAACAAACAAAAAACAAACAGAAAAAAGAAAAAGAAAAACAGGTGGAACCGACGTAAGGTTGGCTAGAGCAGTGCGCGCGCAAGGCAGAACTTTCTGGGGGCGTCCAGCCCGCGCGTTTCACGCGTGGTGCGCGCAGGTGGCGCCGCGGTCCCTTTGCTTCCCGCGCAAGCCGGCGGGGTGCCCAGAAGGCCACCGCTAGTCTCAACGAAGGTGAGAGGGAAGCTTTCTGCCGAAGCGAGGAAGGAGGGAGGGCAGGAAGCGGAGCCAGGGTTTGCAAAGAAAGGCTCCAATTCCCAGCCCCCCGCCCCGCGGGGCGCGGGGCGGCGGCAGCGCATGCGCGAGGCCCGGCCCCCAATTCCCCCAGCGAGGGAGGGAGGCCCCCGGCGGCCGGGAGCCTGCGAGCCGCGGCGGGACCCGAGCGCACGCAGGGGCGCGGCGGCGGCCGGGACTAGCCGGCTGCGGAGGCGGCCGTCGGGAGTGCGGGGCGCCACGGGCGAGGGTCCAGTCGCCGGCAGGCACCAGAAGGCACAGCTGCCTCGGCCCTGGGAGGGGCCCGGCGCCCGCAGCCCCCCACGCCCAGAGAGGATGCGTGAGTTTCGCCCCGGCTCGAGGGCAGGATGTGGGAGCAGGACAAAGGCTGGGCGGCGTGGGAGGAGTTGGGGACGGCGAGCCGGTGGCCGCCGCCAGAGCCCCAGTCTTGAGCGAGCTAGCGGAGTCGGCAACTTTCTCTGTAACTTTTGGAAAAGGGAAGATAAAAATTCTGCAAGTTGTTGCACAGCTCCATATAGCCCTGTGTCCGGCGAGCTGAGGGGAGGGGGCACCGCAGCTTTCCCCGTACGGGAGGCGACCGCCCGCTCCTCAGAGCGGCGCAGGAGGGGGCGAGCGAGGATAGGGACACCGGGGGTCGGAGCCGGGGGCACGCTCGGCCGCTGAAGTTGCCCGTGTCCACGCAGGGTGCGCCCTGAGAGCCGGGTAGCCTCGGATCGCGGCGCTGCGTACGCGATGATGGATGAGCCGTGGTGGGAAGGGCGCGTCGCCTCGGACGTCCACTGCACCCTGCGCGAGAAGGTCAGTCCCTCCCTGCCCTTGTCACTCGCAGGACTGGGTAGTCTCCTTCAGTCTCGACTTCGTGTTCTCAGGTCGCCCGCGTGGGAACTCAGAACTCCCGGGTGCCTTTCTTTCCTCCTACGCTTTACCTTCTCCCGAGTGTCTGGGTGGAATTGGGGAGCCGGAGTTAGAGACGGGAGATTGGAGAGACTGGTTTTTCTGATTAGGAGCTCAGAACTCTGGGCCAACTAGTCAAGAGATAGCCACTGTACCTCTAAGGCAGTAGTTCCTATTGTATTGCCACCCTAGGTATTTTAAACCGTACACGAATGGGTCTTTTAACAATTTTGTGCATTTATTCTCATGTGTAATTTAAGAATGTGTGTCTACCTAACAAGCTCTGCGTTTGCAATTTTCCATTTATTGTAATAATTATATAGCAGTTTCTCTTAAAACAAATTCATTTTGAGTAAAAGTGGTGACTTTTTATAGATCTTTGTATAAAGATGAGTGGTAGCACAGGGAATACATGGTTATGGCCAAATACATGTATCTATGTATATATCCGTAATGGGACCGAATGAAACGTAAGGAACACCAGTGTAATTGAAAGAGGCTACAAAACTGGGAGGCTGAGGGATGAAAACAAAAACTCCCCTGCCGGTTTGCCTCCTGTGGCAGAAGGTGGGTGGCAGCAACTGAAATGTGATCCCTGCACACCCCTCCCTCAAAGAGAGAAGAGCTGAGGGGCATTGGGAAGGTGGAAGAGTCCAGTGGGCTGGAGGCATGGCCTGTGTGTCTTGCCTCCAGCTCCCGGGCTGAGACTGGCAAGGGGTGGTTTGGGGAACAGGTGTGAAGTAGGGAGTGGATTGGTTTCCTAGGGCTGCCATTGTGAGGGACCACAAACTGGAGGGCTTAAAGCAGCAGAAATTTATTTCCGCTCTGGAAGCTGAAGATCCCAGATCAAGGTGTTAGCAGGGCCATGACTCTCAAAAGGCTCTAGAGGAGGATCTTTGCTTCTTCCTTCTTAGGTTTGCTGATGCATGGTCATCCTTGGCATTCCTTGGCTTGTAAGTACATCATTCCAGTCTCTGCCTCCACTGTCATGTGGTTCTATCTGTGTGTCTGTCTGTTTTCTCTTCTTACAAGGATACCCAGTCATTGGAGGAGAACCCACCCTAATCCAATGTGATGTCATCATAATTTAATTACATCTGAAAAAACTCCATTTCTAAGTAAGGTCACATTCTGAAGTTTCAGATTAACAAATTCCAGATTTGGGGGGACACTACTGAGCCCAAGGCAGGGAGGAAAAGGTCTTCCTAGTGTGGTACCCAAGTCCCCACGCAAGTTTCACAGTCAGTGCATTTGTACCGACTGTCTGGAGGAGCCCTACTTAAAGAAAGGGTCACCGGCTCCTTGGTGTTTTGTCCTCGTTGAGTAGCTGTCTTCCAGTCAGATTAATGCTTTTTTCTTTTCTTTCTGTACCTGCTGACCTGTCTCTGTCCTGCGTTGCTCAGCAAGGCCGTAGCTTTTCTCTGTTCCCTTGGTCTTCTTCCCAGAATAGAGTGGCCAAGGTGTAGCACATTCTAGGCATCTGGACAAGAAGCTGTTCTCTGTTCCCTTGGTCTTCTTTCCAGAACAGAGTGGCCAAGGTGTAGTACATTCTAGGCATCTGGACAAGTCTTATTGGTTCAGCTGAAATACAAGGGAAGTGGTAGGGTGATGCTGGACCAGTCAGTGTGGTTCTGGTCCTTTTCTGGAGGTAATGGCTGAATGGAGTTAGTAAGGACTGCCGTGGAAATTGGGCTTCCTTGTTAATCATAGGCTCAAGTGTTGTCATTTCTGCTCATAGCTTAGGAGGAATGACTTCGACCTGGTTTGCCCCTTTCTAGAAGGAAGGATTTCTGACAGCAATAAATGCCATTTGTTTAGTTACCTGAGAATGCCCAACCTTTTATATATAAGAGAGGATGTCCTAAGTGTTCCTTCAGCTGCTCAAAGAAGCAGGAAAGGCAATTCTCCATTAACCGCTTTAGCCATGTCGTAGTATCATATGAGTTTACTACTGGGCTGCCCACCTGGAAGACAAGATGGGTTTGTCCCAGTTCTGCAGGTTAGAAATAGAAAGCTCACCCAAGGACTGATGTCCAAGATCAACCTTGACTTAAAGCTGGCCTTATTAGGGCAAATCCCAGGTTCCTTTGGTTATAATGTCCCACCTCCTCAAAATACTGCTAATTGCTCTTCTTTATTTCCTCTCCCTCTTCAAAGAAGAAAATGCTTCTTCAAAAATTGGCTTCATGGAGTTTGGCAAGAAGAGCGAAGACTAGGGGAACTTAGTAGCCATACTAGCCTCGCCTTTCCTGAGGAATTAGGGCTGTCCTTTTGTTTTACCCAGACAGGGTAGTTTTTTTTTTTAATCAATTATCTGCTCTTATAATGTGTCTCTAACACTGTAGAACAACTTTACAAGTGCCTGGCACACAGTAGACACTCACTCTTTGTTGCATGTTGCCAGGTGAATACAAAGCACGTTTACATATGTGCTGTGTAACTGTTACCATAGAACCACAAGCAGTTATCCTCACGTGACCGACACAGGAGGCGAAGCTGAGATCACTGAGACAGTGGGAGCCCCACTTTGTCAGATAGGAGATTCCAGTCTAGCATCATACTACAGGGTATCAAAAACTTGACACCGTGGAAACAAGTCTTGGTATTGCCTGCACACTAGTGATGGAAGTGAAACCCTGAGCTGCTCATTCAACTTCTCTAAATCTGGCCCCTATCCGTTCTTCCCAGAATAGCCAGAATTTAGATTGTATCATTCTCTGCTTAAAGACCTCCAATGTCATCCCACTGCACTTACAATAAAATTCCCAGTCCTTACCACTGCTTGGAATACCCAGCACAGTCTGGCTCTGGTCTGCTCTCTGACCTTGTCTCCTGCCCCCTCCCTACTCTCCATTCCATTGCTCTTGAGCCACGCTGACCTCTTTTCTGTTCCTGGAATAAATCAAGCTTGTTCACGTCTCAGGGCCTTTGCACTGGCTGTTTCCTCTATTTGGATTCTGTGTTTCTCAGACTGCCACATGGTTGCTTGCCTCCCTTAATCTATTACTGCCTCTCCATGTCACTCTATTAAAATCACCCTGTTTTTTCTTCCTAGCATTTACCAGGGTCTGAAGTTATTTTTTGTTTGCTGCCTTTCTTCCCACACTAGGATACATGCTGCGTGAGAAGAGGCCTGCGTCTGCCTTGTTCTGTGCTGGGGTCTCAGTGCCTTGAACGCAGCCTCCCAATGTGTATGGAATGGCAAGGAGAATGAATAAGTCAGTCTTTGCTTTTCTGTTCTGTAAGCTGGGAGAAATGTTTTACAGCAATGTTGGGATTAAGTGAGAGAACTTAAGAACAGTGTGAGGCCAGGCACTGTGACTCACATCTGTAATCCCAGCAATTTGGGAGGCCGACGCGGGTGGATCATGAGGTTGGGAGATCAAGACCATCCTGACCAATATGGTGAAACCCCATCTCTACTAAAAATACAAAAACTAGCTGGGCATGGTGGTGTGTACCTGTTATCCCAGCTGCTCTGGAGGCTGAGGTAGGAGAATGGCTTGAACCAGGGAGTCAGAGGTTGCAGTGAGCTGAGATTGTGCCACTGCACTCCAGCCTGGCGACAGAGCGAGACTCCATCTCAAAAAAAATAAACAAAACGGTGTGAGATGCATGGTGGGCACTTGGCAGGGATTGTGCTTCTCCACTTGGGGTTGCTGCAAGACACTCACAGCCCGTTCACATAGTGCTGCTCAGAGTAAGGCTTAGGGTTTGTGACCACCCTCCAGGGGGTCCACAGATGTGATAGGTAATCCTTGTAAGATAGGCACTGTTTGTCCATTGGACCATTGGTCCTGTGATGGGATTGAAGTCGGGAGAGGGAGGAGTTTGCCAAACATTATGTGTCTGTTGAGGGCTGAGACCCAGGAGTGAGACCCCATTGGCAAGACCCTCTAACCAACCTGGCATTCCGATCGGCGAGTGTGGGGAGTTGAACCCTCCTCCTGCCCAAATTACTCTGGAGAAATCTCCCTCTCCTTTCTGTAGCCACCTTCATCCCATGCTCAGCTCTTCAGTTCCTCCTTGGATCCTCTTTCCTGTCCCTGTTATGTCTGCAGAAGCCCACCTAGAAACTGCTCCCTTCAGCTCCTCTCCTCTGACCTTTCTGCAGGGGCTGGGGGTACCAGCCAATACAGGGATGTGGGGTTTCTTACCTGCTACCTGGGTGCCCCTTGACCGTCTTCCCTGAACCAAAAGGAGGAACAGATTGTCATCAGGCTGGCGTCACCAGTGAGGAGGCTGTTCGCGATGTTTTTCTGGTAACCAAGTCTATGCCAGTCTGTCTAGATTAAAACTCGAGGCCACTTGTTTTTTTTCTTGAAAGATGAATCCACCTAACTTTGAAATTAATAGGATGTTGAATCTAAGAACTAATAGATTTTGGTGAGTTCTGGTTATACATGATAGAATGAGGGCATTGGATGGTACGCAGCTTGAAGGGCACGTTCCTTGTCCCTCAAGCCTCTCCTTTGCCATATGTCCTGGCCCCAACCTCATCCTTGCTTCTTTTACCATCTTTGTCACCCTGTGTCGTGACTTGTCCTACCCACTAGACTGTGGCTCCTTGCAGGTATGAGGTGTGCCTTGTTACCCTGGCATTCCCAGACCAGTGTCTGAGTCAGAGGGGGACCTCAGGGTGTCACCACCTCACCTGATGCAGGCACAGGCATTGTGAGTGCACAAAAGAATGAGACAGCCCCAAATGGACTCTTCTGGGAAATGTTGAATGAATGCTTGTGCAGGGATGCTTCCTGGGAATCCTTCATCATGTCTTTGGCATCTGCCAGGAGTTGCCCCTGGCCTGTCCAGGACAGTCTTTGTGTGTGTGGCCACAGCATTGGCTGTGGTGCCCAGCACAGGATCTGGTTGCTGGAGGATGCTGCCCCAGCTTCCTACAGACCTGCATGTTCTCCTGTCAGATAACATGGGGCAGGAAGTTAGAAAAGCAGTTCCCAGGCCGGGCAAGGTGGCTCACACCTGTAATCCCAGCACGATGGGAGGCCAAGGAGGGTGGATCACGAGGTCAGGCGTTTGAGACCAGCTGGGCCAACATGGTGAAAACCTGTCTTTACTAAAAATAGAAAAATGAGCTGGGTGTGGTGGCGCACGCCTGTAGTCCCAGCTACTCAGGAGGCTGTGGCAGGAGAATCGCTTGAACCTGGGAAGTGGAGTTTTCAGTGAGCCGAGATCGCGCCACTGCACTCCAGCCTAAGCCTGGGTGACAGAGCAAGACTCCATCTCAGGAAAAAAAAAAAAAAAGAAAGAAAGAAAAGCAATTACTCACAAGGGCAGATTTACTGGCCTAGACCAAAGTACAGCTTAAGGATCTTAGAAAAATAACTGCAGGTTGAGCCCAGATAACAGAAATCTAGAGAATTCCTCCCAGACTTCTAACAGGAGGTCCCGTTTTTCTTCCTGAATTTTCTGAGCAGCAAAGTCGACAGAACTTGTACTTGTCTGCTTTTGATTTATGCCCATTTTACACATAATCTTCACTTTCCAGTTAGCAGGAAGTAGTTATGTTAGTAAGCAAAGACACACACCACTGTCACTCAAGGCTTCTGGAGTATGTAGTATGTAGAAGACTTTCTGAATATAGGGATTTCTGGAGTTCTTGGGGGAAAAAAAATCTCCCTCCCAAAGCCATGTTGATAAGCTCTGCTTGACATAACCTGGTAGCTTTATTTTCCTGGGCTCTGGGGAGTCAGGGGCGAGGGGCTCCCTCCTTCTCCTCCACTGGGTGTTTACCTTCTCCCAGGATAGGAGTCATGTGATACCTTAGGGGTCTTCTCTTATCCTGCTGCAGACTTGAGATTTGCAGAGCAAATCTGCAAGTCTGCAGAGCTGCAGACTTGAGATTTGCAGAGCAACCAGCCACCTAATGCGTTTTCCTGTTTCCTGAAGGTTAATTCATTGCACACTCAGGGGACTTCAGCTCTGTGAGACCACATTTGTTTATTTATTTATTTATTTATTTTTGAGACAGAATCTTGTTCTGTTGCCCAGGCTGGAGAGCAGTGGCGTGATTTTGGTTCACTGCAACCTCCGCCTCCCGGGTTCAAGCAATTCCCCTGCCTCAGCCTCCCTAGTAGCTAGGATTACAGGCGCCCACCACACCCGGGTAATTTTTGTATTTTTAGTAGAGACGGGGTTTCACCATGTTAGCTGGGCTGGTCTCAAACTCCTGACCTCAGGTAATCTGCATGCCTCAGCCTCTTAGAGTGCTGGATTACACTCTAAGAGGCTGTAATCCAGTGCTGGATTACCGCTGCCAGCCACATTTCTTAAACTAATGGACAGATAAAAGATGTTTGATTTGTGGCTGAATCTATGCAAAGATCTTCCAAAACACGAACAGCAAACATTTCGTTTAGTGATGATAATGTTAGTAGCTACTGATTATTGAGCACTTTCTAGATTTCAGGCAGTGTGCCAACATGTCCCATATATTATCTCATTTACTCCTCACTTTGGCCCTAGTGCTGGGATTAGCCCCAGTTTACAGATGAGAGACTGCAAGGCTTAGAGGGGTAAGTGTCTGAGATGAAACCACGGATTGTATCAAAGCTTGAACGTAAATTCACTTTTAAAATATTCATTTTAACAAAAAACGGAAATACAAAGCAGGAGAAAATTGAGGTTCTGTCATCCACGATGCTATAGGCTGTTGTGTTTTAGTTTGTTTTTTGGTGGTCTCCAAGGGATGTGCTCTCTCTAAACTACCCTGAAAAGCTAGCCTCTATGGGCGCGGGTCTTGCTCTGGGCATTGGAAAGGGGTGATGATTAGGTGAAGGTCGCCTTTATTTGGGGCCGGTGGGTGACCATGCCTGGGCCTCACCTGTGTGTGGTGCCTCTCTCCTCAAAGTGATTTGGCCTCTGCCATTGCCTGTCCCTAACTTGCCAGGGAAAAGGACACCTGAGGGCCCCCCTCTCTTGCTGAACTCTGACAGCTGGATAGTGGTAGAATTTCATTCTGGCTTCGTTCTCAGCCCCTGCATCAAAACTGTATCATTTTTTAGTGACCCCTAAAGCTTGCACACCCTTTTCTGTCTTTCAACATCAGTATATTTTTCTCACTCCTTCCCCTAAGTTCCTCAAATTTCCCCACTTCAGGGCTGAACATCTGTCTCCTTAGAGAAAGTAGTGACCGAGGTGCATACTCAACAAAGAGCTCAAGGATTTGAGTAGGTCATCCTCCACTTGGTTGTCCCATTCCCTTCCCCTCCTTTTGGGTTTCTGCATCCCGCAAAGGGAAGTTCTCCCCAAATCACAAGATGCTCCCAGGTCTACCAATAAGAAAGTGTTCCAAACTCTGGCGGTGGGATGTGTCTGCCCGGCATAGTACAGGAATGTGTCATTCAAACCTTTCAAACTCAAACGCTCGCCTTGACAAGCTCTTTCCTTCTCTAATGATAGGGCTGTCTTGTGGTTGTGGTCTTCAAGTGAGACCGTAAGCAGTCTGCCCTCATGACCCCTTCCTGGAGATGAAGGTATGGGGGCTCATAGAATAAGGAGAAGTTTCCTGCAATCTAACCTGCAGAGGTGATTCAAGCTGCCTTAGAAGGTGTATACAGAGGATGGAAGATGGATTGGGAAGAATTGAAAACCGCAAATGAGGTTGGGGAACAAGATGGGCTGCCATTCAAGATAGTGTCTAGCTTTGAGATTGACTGCAGTGCTTCACCCGTATTCTGGAAGAAGCTGGTAACAAAACGGAACCAGAACTTGGCATTGTCACTTGAGGCCTCAGAATACCACAATGCTCAGTATGCACAATACCCAGTCAGGATATGGTCTCAGGGCACCTTATTGTGGCAGAAACAAATGACCTTTGAAGGCCTCCTTTTCTCTGCAAAACCAGGACAGCAATCCCTGCCCCACCTGCCACCCAGGTGTCCCAGGGAGAAAATGGCTGCTGGTGTACCCCGTCAATCTCTGGGGCCTCCGGATCGTGGGATGGGCAAGGGACTTGGCTGGGCACCGTGTTTGGCTGGGGAAGCCTGTGCTGTCTAAGGGAGGGGAGGACATTTAAGGCTTAGAGCTGGCCCTGTGCCCTTGCCCTTGACGACTTCTTTGTCTTCCCAAATCACACAGTCCCTCGGGTAAAGGGAGTGCAGCCAACAGTTCTTTAGTGTGTCTGAGCACCTGGCAGAAAGAGGTGACACTGTGACTCTGCTGTTCTCTTTCTCTTACTCTTTTTTTGTTGTTGAGTTATTACACACACACACACACACACACACACACACACACACACACACAGCATTTGTTTAGGAAATGGCAAAAATGAATACAAGCAAACAAAAGAAAGTAAAATTCCCCTCACAATCCTACCACTCGGAAACAAACTCTGTTGACATTTTGGTGTGTGTTCTTTTCTGTGCATGTCATTGCAATCCATTTTTATTTTGAATTTTTTTTTTTTTTTGTATTTTTAGTAGAGACGGGGTTTCATCATGTTGGCCAGGATGGTCTCGATCTCATGACCTCGTGATCTGCCCGCCTCAGCCTCCCAAAGTGCTGGGATTACAGGCGTGAGCCACCGCACCTGGCCTTTTTTTTTAAGTAAAAATGGAAAATACTGGCCGGGTGCAGTGGCTCATGCCGGTAATTCCAGCACTGTGGGAGGCTGAGGCGGGAGGATCACTTGAGGTCAGGAGTTTGAGACCAGCCTGGCCAACATGGTGAAACCTTGTCTCTACTGAAAATACAAAAATTAGCTGGGCATGGTGGCGCACGCCTGTGATCACAGCTACTTGGGAGGCAGAGGCAGGAGAAACACTTGAACCTGGGAGGCAGAGGCTGCAGTGAACCAAGATCGTGCCACTGCACTCCAGCCTAGGTGACAGAGACAGATTCTGTCTCAAAAAAAAAAAAAAAAAAAGGCATAGGACATTGCCATCAACCTAGAAAGTTCCTCATCAGTCCTATCCTGCCCCCAGCCTCCAGCAATCACTGATCTGCTTTTTGTCCTTGTAAATTAATTTGTCTTTTCTGGCGTTTCATGTAAATGGAGTTATATATAGGTACTCCTTTCTGCCTGCCCTTTTTAACGTAGTGTAATGCTTTTGAGATTCATCCATGTCATTGTGTCTATCAGGAGTTTATTTCTTTTTATTGCTGATTATTCTTCCATTTTGTGTCGATAACAATTTGTTTATCCATTTCCCCACTGAATGCCTCTTTGGGTTGTTTCTAGTATACCATTTGATTTTTTATAGCACCACTGTTGTGATCCATGATTTATATCTGTAAGTATGCTCAGGAATAAGTTCCTAAAATGGAAGCTCTGATCACAGGGTATGATTTTAAGAACATTGCATATCACTAGGTAATAAATTTCCACAAGATTGCACCAGTATACTTCCACTGGTGGTATGAAAGAATGCCTGCTTCCCAGCAACTTTGCTAACCGTGTATATTCCCCTTAAAAAAAATAGTACCATTTGGATAGATTTAAATGGTCTCTGAATGGCTGTATTTAAAAGGAGCAGGAGCTGGGCATGGTGGCATGCACCTATAGTCCCATCTGCTAGAGAAGTTGAAGTGGGAGGATCACTTGGGCCCAGGAGTTCAAGGTTGCACTGTGCTGTGATCATGCCAGAATGAGACCCCTATCTCTCTCTCTCTCTTTTTTTTTTAAAGTGTGGGCAAATCCAGCAGCACATCAAAAAGCTTATTCACCACGATCAAGTCAGCTTCATCCCTGGGATGCAAGGCTGGTTAAACATAAGCAAATCACTAAACGTAATCCATCACACAAACAGAACCAATGACAGAAGACACATGATTATCTCAATAGATGTAGAAAAGGCCTTCAGCAGGCTGGGTGTGGTGGCTCACACCTGTAATCTCAGCACTTTGGGAGGCCGAGGCAGGCTGATCACGAGGTCAGGAGTTCGAGACCTGCCTGACCAACATGGAGAAACTCCATCTCTAATAAAAATACAAAAATTAGCTGGGCAAGCTGGCGTGTGCCTGTAATACCAGCTACTCAGGAGGCTGAGGCAGGAGAATCGCTTGAACTCCAGAGGTGGAGGTTACAATGAGCCGAGATCGTGCCATTGCACTCTAGCCTAAACAACAGAGTGAGACTCCATCTCAAAAAAAAATAAATAAATAAAAAGGAAAGGACTTTGACAAAATTCAACAGCCCTTCATGCTAAAAACTCTCAATAAACTAGGTATTGATGAAACGTATCTCAAAATAATGAGAGCTATTTATGACAAACCGACAGACCCACAGCCAATGTCATACTGGATGGGCAAAAACTGAAAGTAAGCATTCCCTTTCAATACCGGCACAAGACAAGGATGCCTCTCTCACCACTCCTATTTAACCTAGTATTGAAAGTTCTGGCCAGGGCAATCATGCAAGAGAAAGAAATAAAGCGTATTCAATTAGGAAAAGAGGATGTCAATTTGTCTCTATTTGCAGATGACATGATTGTATATTTAGAAAACCCCATCGTCTCAGCCCAAAATCTCCTTAAGCTGATAAGCAACCTCAGCAAAGTCTCAGGATACAAAATCAATGTGCAAAAATCACAAGCATTCCTATAACAGACAAACAGGGGGCCAAATCATAAGCAAACTCCCATTCACAATTGCTACAAAGAGAATAAAATACCTAGGAATACAACTTACAAGGGATGTTAAGGACCTCTTCAAGGAGAACTGCGAACCACTGCTCAAGGAAATAAGAGAGGACACAAACAGATGGAAAAACGTTCCATGCTCATGGTTAGGAAGAATCAATATCGTGAAAATGGCCACACTGCCCAAAGTAATTTATAGATTCAACGCTATCTCCATCAAGCTACCTATGACCATCTTCACAGAACTGGAAAAAACCACCTTAAACTTCATATGGAACCAAAAGAGAGCCTGCATAGCCAAGACAATTCTAAGCAAAAAGAACAAAGCTGGAGGCATCACACTACCTGACTTCAAACATATGAAAAAAACGCTCATCATCACTGGTCATTAGAGAAATGCAAATCAAAACCACATTGAGATACCATCTCACTCCACTTAGAATGGTGATCATTGAAAAGTCAGGAAACAACAGATGCTGGAGATGATGTGGAGAAATAGGAATGCTTTCACACTGTTAATGGGAGTGTAAATTAGTTCAACCATTGTGGAAGACAGTGTGGTGATTCCTCAAGGATCTAGAAATAGAAATACCATTTGACCCAGCAATCCCATTACTGGGTATATAGCCATAGGATTATAAATCATTCTACTATAAAGACACATGCACACAGATGCTTATTGTGGCACTGTTCACAATAGCAAAGACGTAGAACCAACCCAAATGCCCATCAATGATAGACTGGATAAAGAAAATGTGGCACATATACACCATGGAATACTATGCAGCCATAAAAAATGGTGAGTTCATGTCCTTTACAGGGACATGGATGAAGCTGGAAACCGTCATTCTCAGCAAACTAACACGAGAACGGAAAACCAAACACTGCATGTTCTCACTCGTAAATGGGTATTGAACAGTGAGAACACATGGACACAAAGGGGAACATCACACATCAGGGCCTGTCAGTGGGTGGGGAGCTAGGGGAGGGATAGCATTAGGAGAAATACCTAGTGTAGATGACGGGTTAATGGGTGCATCAAACCATCATGGCATGTGTATATCTATGTAACAAATCTGCACATTCTGCACATGAACCCTAGAACTTAAAGTATAGTAATAATTTTTTTTAAACTAAATAAATAAATAAACAAAAAGAATGAGAACCCAGAATGGGAAAACAACTAAAGCAGGGGTATCCAATCTTTTGGCTTTCCTGGACCACACTGGAAGAAGAATTACCTAGATTACACTGACACTAACAATAACTGATGAGCAAAAAAAAAAAAAAAAAAAAAAAAAATCACAAAAACATCTCATAATGTTTTCAGAAAGTTGATGAATTTGTGTTGGCCACATTCAAAGCCATCCTGGGCAGCATGTGGCCCATGGGCCGTAGGTTGGACAAGTTTGTGCTAGAAGATGGCAAGGCGAAAGAGAACTCTGAATCCTTTCTAGGTTGCATGGAGCCCCATCTGCAGCACAGAACTGGCCTGAGACTTGCATCAGGCTGGGTGAGGGCTATTAAGGTGACCTGTCTAGAAAACTCCTCCAGCTCCCTGTTGGCCCCCACATTGCAGTGTGTGCTGTCGCTGGTAACTGGATCCTTCAGAGGCAGAATCTGAATCATCCTGAGGCACTAAGTGTCTTGTAGGTTCCTGGATCAGATGGTTCCAGGGCCTGGGCATTCTTGTGATAGGAATACCCACGCCATGACACCAGCTGCTAAGTCTGGAAGTGGTCATCAAGTGATTTGTGTGGGAGGGTTGGGGGGACACAAGGAGGAAGGAGAGGATGTCATTCAGAACAGAAGCATCAGGAATTGGATAGATTCAGTTATTGCAAAGGAAAGTTGGAAAGAACTTCCACGCACATCGGAAGGAAATTGGTCATACTATGGTCCATCCATGCATGAAAATATGGTGTAGTCCTTAGATTCGATGTGGTTGAAAGCCATGGTGTGCAATGGACTTTTCTGATTATTGTAGAAAATCCAGGCAGTTCAGAGCATTTCTAACTCTTTGGAGTGAACCATTGTTTTTTCCTTACTTTTTTGTTATGGAAATTTTAAAAAATACACAAATGTGGCGGGAACTGTAGAATGAGTTCCCACATACCCTCCACCCAGCTTCATCACCTGTTTCATCTGTTCCCCAGACAGTGTGTCATTTTGCCCATAAATACAACTACCTGATAACGGGCTTTTTTTTTTTTAACATAACAACTATGTCATTTTCACATCTAAAAAATTACCAATAATTCATTAATATGTTCTGTTGTCCATTCCTCTGTGGTCTCAGAAATGTTTTTTTAGTTGGTTTGTTCACATCATAATCCAGATAAGGTCCATGCATTATATTTTTTAAAAATTTCTCTTAAGCTGGGCATGACAGATCATTCCTATAATCCCAGCATTTGGGGAGGCCAAGGCAGGGGGATCCATTGAGCTGAAGAGTTTGAGACCAGCCTGAGCAACATGGCAAGCCCCTGTCTCTGCAAAAAAATTAAATATTAGCTAGGCATGGTGGCACACACCTGTAATCCCAACTACTTGGAAGGCTGTGGTGGGAGGATTGCTTGAGCATGGAGGTCTGGGCTGCTGTGAGCTGTGTACATGCCACTGCACTCTATCCTGGGCAACAGAACAAGACGCCATCTCAAAAAGTAAATAAATATAAAAAACATAAATGTTCTCAAGTCTTTTATTCTCTAATGGTCCCCTCCCCTGCCTGAAAATATTTTTTTCATACCAGTGATTTTCAGAGAAAACAGTCCTGATATTTGTCCTGATAAATGTCCTCTAGTCTAGATTTGACCTATTACCATCTCATGCTGTCATTTAACTTGAATTCATTGTTAGCAGATCGGTTTATACACTTCCCTACTCTTGTAGGATTATAATATGCTTTAACATACCTGTTTTCTAGCCACAGACTCAAACACCACTTCCTCGGAGAGGCCGTCCCGGACTCCCAGACAAGGACAGGTTCACCCTTTGTGTGTTTTCAGAGCACCCGTGGTGATTCCTCCAGCACTTAGCACAATTTGTAATTATACACCTATTTCTGTGATTATTTGATGCCGAGCTAGCTCCCTCTCCAGACTGTAGGCCCAGGGGAGCAGGCCTTGGGTCTCCCCAGCTCTCAGCAGAGTATCCGTTGCCTAAGAGTCCCTCCATCAGAATGTGCCCATCACGGACACCTTATTTGACTGAAGTCTGTGCTGTGCAGCCCACAAATTGCCTTCCTGGACTTCACTGTCGAAACAGTTTTTTTTTTTTTGTAACAGAGTCTCTCTCTGTTGCCCAGGCTGGAGTGCAGTGGCGTAATCTCACTGACTGCAGCCTCTGCCTCCTGGATCCAAGCGATTCTTGTGCCTCAGCCTTCTGAGTAGCTGGGATTACAGGTGCACACCACCACAGTCGGCCTCAACATAGTCTTGTGGGGTAGGTAGCATGGCTACCAGTAACTACACCAGATGCTGGTAGAAAAATGGTATCTGAGGGGTTAAGCATTTGACCATAGGCCCCCTTTTAAGCAAGATAGTTAAGGCCTTATTATTTTGCAGATCTGTTGTCATCCCCCCCTCCCCCCCAGCCTTTGACAAGGCACACATGAAGCAGGTATTTGCAATGCAGCCTCCAAGTTGGTGATGCTGTAACATGGACTTCCGCTTGAGCAGAGCTGACACCCTGGGCAGCCACCAAGCTAGGTGAGAAGGCGGGGGTTAGTGGAGCAAAGCTGTTGACTCAGCGTTGAAATTTCTCTTTGGCCTCTCCTTTTATGTTAACTTTTGGTTTTGAAATCATTTCAAACTTGGAGAAGAGTTGCAAGCATAATGTGCAATTCTGTGAACATTTAAACACCTTTGCCCTGGCAGTCTTTTTCTCTATGTGTATTTCTTTTCCTGAACTAAGTTGCAGAAATAATGCCCCATTATCCCTTAATACTTCAGGGTTTATTTCTCCTGTTTTTTGTTTTTTCTTTAAACAGAGACGAGATCTCACTATGTTGCCCAGGCTGGTCTCAAACTCTTAGGCTCAAGAGATCCTCCCACCTTGGCCTCCCAAAGTGTTGTGATTACAGGTGTGAGCCACTGCACCCAGCCATGGTTACTTTTAAAATTGGCTATAAAGTGGCTTCTGTGGGAATTTTTGTCAGATCACTAGGGACATCTTCCCAGGTATCCAGTACTTCCCCGAGCCTTGTACTTCCTCCAGTACTTCAGGAGGAGGGGATTCAGCATTCCGATTAGGAAGGAAGAAGCCAAGCAGCTGCTGGTGGGCTTTGCTGGCCTCAACTGTGGGGAAGGCAGAACTCTGGCTAATTTCCTGGGGCCATCTCCTTGGCTTGGTTGTCACACAGGGCCCACGAAGCAGTGGCTGTATCCAGCGGTCATTTAGTGAGCCCCATGTGTAATCTGCAAGACCTGTGGGAGGCTCTGCCAGGAGAAATCATGACCCAAAACCTGCCCTGGGGCCCTTAACATAGCTGAAGATATAGTCATATAAAACCACCTACAGGGATATGTTAATGGCCATTATAGCCCTTTAGTGTTAGTAGTGATAGTCCACTTTTAATGGGTGCTTATCTGTGCTGAGAGCTTGAGCTTTCCCTCCATTAGCTGAGTCCTCAGGCAGCTCCTTCTAGTAGGTCCTATAATTGTCCCCATTTTACAGATGGGACACGCAAAGTTTAGAGAGTTGCATACCTTCCCCAAGCCCACGCAGCTAGTAGGAAACCCAGCTTCAAAGCTCACACCCTCACTGTACCAAAGATGGGTCCAATTGCCCAGGGAAGTCTTAAAAAGGTTCAAAGAGGAGGTGCTGTTTGAGTTGGGTTTGAAGGATGAGTAGAAGTTTGCCAGGCAGAGAAAGGTGTGAAGTTCATCTGTCTGCAGGGTCCAGGGAAGCTCAGCAGAGTCATGCATCAGTGGCCTGCGAGGTGTGGCCTGGGCAGTTGTGGGGAGGGCCGGGAGATGCTCCAGGAACATTGGCTTTGAGGATGTGGGTCTCCCTAGATGTTTGCACCTTATCCTGAGAACCCATGGAGGGCAATAAGAAGGATGTGGGGAGGGGAGTGCCAGCTCCCTGGAAATGCACCCTGGCCTCAGAGACTAGTTATTACAGGTATTGCAGCTGCCCCAAAGTGATGGCATCTGAACTAGGGGAGGAAGTGAGGAGGCTTGTCAGGTTTTAGGCAATAGGGTCAAAAGGACCAGCCAACAGAGAGTGGAAGATTTCAGGTTTCTTGCTAGTTGGAACAAAGTAGCTTTCCTTAACTGAGCTTGTTCAGCCTTTTTCATAGAGAACATTATTCTTGGAGGGCCGCTCCTGAAGACTGTCAGTTGAAGGACTCCCACTGCCCAGTAAGTTGAGGGAATTGACGTTCGTTGGGCACCTGCTGAGTGCCAGCAACTGTTAAATGCCTTGTGTGTGTTACCTGGTTTGATAATTAAAGTTGCTTCAGAAAAAAAAAAAAATGGATGAGTTAAATATACTGACCAAGGCACTGATAGTTTTTGAATATCTGTGCATGTTTATTCCTGCATTTAACATACTGTTTTTAGCAGCCAACTGCATGCTACACACTGCTAGCCACCACGTAAGGGATGAACAAAAATTGTATCATGGAGCTTATAGTTGAGCATCAGGCTCAAGTGGAGAACTTGTAAAGCATAGATAGGTGTCCAGCTCCATCCCCAAGAATTCTGATTCAGTAAGACAGGAAACAGAGGGTGTATTAGGTTCCTAGGGCTGCTGTGACAACGTGCCACAAACTTGGACTCTCTCACAGTTGTGGAGACCAGAAATCTGACATCAGGGTGTCAGCGGGCCACGCTCCCTCTGACGGCCCTAGGAGAAGATCTTTCCCTGGTCTTCCAGCATTTGGCGACAGCTGCCATTTCATCCGTGCTCTTCCTCGGCTTATAGCCGCATCACTCCGATTTCCGCCTCCATCTTCACAAGGCCTTCTCCTCCGTGTCTGTCTTCACCTCGTCTTCCCTCTGTGTGTCTCTGTCTCTGTTTGTTCTTCCTATAAGAACATAGGACACTGGATTAGCGCCCGTCCTGATCCAGTATGACCTCATTTTAACTTGATTGCATCTGTAAAGACTCTATTTTCAAAAAGGTTACGTTCTGAGGTTTTGAGTAGGCAGGAGCTGTCGGGGAAATACTATTCATCCCAGTACAGGGGAGGAACCACCTTTTTAACTAGGTCCCCAGAGATTCGGTTGCATGTGGTCAACTGGCAACCCATTTGAGAAATCTTGGACTATAGATAAGTAGGGAGGTAGAGCCGCAGCAAGGGGATAGTGGTGCAGTCACCCTGTTGTCCCATTTTGGGTTTCTCATTAGGGTTGAAGCTCCCAGGAGAATCCACAAAAGGAATCTGGAAATTGGGGACAGGAGCTGGAGGTGTGGAGGGAAGAGCTTTGGAGCCACTCTACAGAGTGATCCAGGAGGAAAGCGGAGAGATCCAGGAATTGGACCTTTGGACCTGTGACAGAGAACCAGCATGAAGGGGCACATTGGGACCTCTTCCCCTGGATAACAGAGGGCGTGAGAGGATGAGGGGCAACCCAGTTCTCCACTCCAGAAGGTATGGGGATGTGGTCCTGTAGGAAGCTGGCAGAAGTAAAGAATACAGTTGGTGGGGGGCGGGGGAGGGGGGTACAGTGTCTTAAAAAGGCCATAAGTGGCCATTTCTGGTTATGTCATTGCAATACACTTTTATTTTGGATTTTTTATTTTTTTTTTAGTAAAAATGGAAAATACCAGCTGGGTGCTGTGGCTCAGGCCTGTAATCCCAGCACTTTGGGAGGCCCAGACGGGTGGATCACAAGGTTAGGAGTTTGAGACCAGCCTGGACAATATGGTGAAATCCGATCTCTACTAAAAAAATACAAAATTTAGCCAGGTGTGGTGACGTGACCCTGTAGTCCCAGCTATTTGGGAGGCTGAGGCAGGAGAATCACTTGAACCCAAGATCACACCACTGCAGCCAGCCTGGGCGACAGAGTGAAAAAAAAAAAAGGCCATGAATGTTGTCTGTGGAGGTGTTTGGAGGTCCCAGAGCCATGGGTTGGATGAGGGGGGCCAGTGAGGGCCATGCAGGCATGTGTGTGGTCACTGTGGATGCCCTGGCAGCTGTGGCTGGGCTTGGTACAGACTTTGCCTGGAAGGGCAGTGGCTCTGGTTCCTGGAATGAGGAGGTGTGCTTGGAGCTGGTGTGCCTGCCATCTGCCAAGGAGTAGCTCAGGGGCCGGCTGCGGATGTGGTGCCTGGGTTACCTTTCACTCTGTTGGAAGGAAGCTACAGACTGGACTTCAGCAGGAAGGGAGGTTTCGGGCATTGTTGACTTCACGTGTTGCGGGCCACCCTCTCAAGATTGTTGAAATAGTGTTCCCACAGAGGTGCTGATGCTTTACGGAAAATGCCTCCTTGGGCCTTATGAAGCAATCAGAGCAGAGAGAGGAAGGAGGATGAGCCTCCCGCCTTGCTGGGCCTCCCAGGTCGTGCTGTGTAATCCTGAGGCCTCTGAAGAACCAGCCTTTCTCCCCGCTTCCTTTGTCCCTTTACACTTCCTGTTGGTCACCTTGGTTACACATGGTGTTTCTTCACCTCTCTGCGGCTCTTTGTTCTTAGACAAGACCCCTCTAGCTATTGTCCCAGCCCAGGGCCTGGATTCCCTGGCTCTTGTGTTGTTGGCAGCAGTGGGGATAAGCGTGGTACGGAGATGAGAGGAGAGCAGGGTGGTTTCTCTTGGTGGCTGGTGTTTGAGAGCAGCTCAGCCCTGCTTTACTGGACCTTGAGCTGTTTATGAGATGGTTGTCACCCTCCAAGTTGTGTGACACCCCAAGCCCTGGCCAGCTCCTCTGATACCTAGGCACAGAATTTGCCACTCACCTGCAGTGTGGCATTGGCGGTTATACTTCTGTGCCTCAGTTTCCTGGGTACTTGGGCTAGTGCTGGGCCCACCTCAGGAGGGTGGGTGTGGGGACATAGCAAATGCATGTAGCACCTGCATTAGGTTCTAGTTGTAAGGGAGGAGATAGTCCCATAAGAGAGAGAGAGAGAGAGAGAGAAGTGGGCATGTGCACGCACAGAGAAACAGGATTGGACGGGTGTATGCCGACGTGTACATACCCTCAGTATTTTCCTGCTGGTGAAATTGCTGGTGACTTTAATTCTCTTTGTGCTCCTCTTTGTTTTCTAACATTCCTATAGTGATTAAATATTTTATAATCAGTTAAATAAAACATTTTTTTATTATTATTATTATTTCTGAGATGGAATCTTGCTATGTTGCCCAGGCTGGAGTGCAGCTCACTGCAACCTCTGTCTCCCAGGTTCAAGCAGTTCTCTTATTTCAGCCTGCTGAGTAGCTGGGATTACAGGCTGTGTGCCACGACACCTGGCTAATTTTTTTATATTTTTAGTAGAGACGGGGGTTTCACCGTGTTGGCCAGGCTGGTCTTGAACTCCTGACCTCAGGTGATCCACCCACCTTGGCCTCCCAAAGTGCTGGGATTACAGGCGTGAGCCACCCCGCCTGGCCTAAAACATTATTTTGAAAGGAAAATACAAACAAACCTAAACAATCACATGGAGGGTTAAAACACAGTGTTTTGAGAGCACCGTGTCTAGAGAACAGTAGAGTCAGAAGACCCAGGTTCAGATTCACCATTTACTAACTGGGTGATCTTAACCAAGTTACTTAGTCTCTCTGAGCCATCTTGTCTGTAATATAGGGATGCTGGTAATCTCAGAAACCTTTTCTTTAGGAAGCATATTTTGACATTGTGTGACACAGAACACATATTGAGAAACATTGCCTTTGAAATGACTGCTGGGTGCATAGTTTATAATTTTTGAAGCTTCCAATCTTTGTGGGTCTGTTGGAGAATTAGAGGACAAGATGCATGGAATGCAGTGTCTGCCAAATTATAGAAAAAAATATATATTAAATTATGAATACACATACGTATAGATTTTCAAGTTATATATGTGTATATATACATGTATGTGTGTATATATACGTATATATGTTTATACATATATACGTATATATACATATATACATACATATATGTATAAACATATACATATATACACGTATATGTGTGTATATATGTATATATGTATATATGTGTATGTATATATGTGTATATATGTATATGTGTGTATGTATGTATATATGTATGTATATGTGTGTGTATATACACACATACATATATACATACATATACATATATATATACACACACATATACATGTATACATATATACATGGGTGTCTCTGTCACCCAGGCTGGAGTGCAGGGGCATAATTATAGCTCACTGCAGTCTCAAACTTCTGGGCTTAAGTGATCCTTTCACCTCCACTTCCCAAGTAGTTATAACTACAGCTGCTCACCACCATGCCTGGCTAATTTTTTATCTTTCATAGAGATGAGGTCTCCCTAAGTTGCCCAGACTGGTTTTGAACTCCTGGCCTCAAGTGATCCTTCCACCTCAATCTCCCAAAGTGCTGGGATTATAGGCATGAGCCACCACGCTTGGCCTCAAGTTATATATTTTAATGTATACCTATATATAGACAGCTATATCTATACATCTCATAAGACTCTATAAAACTATTCATCATAATGAGCAATTCCAGATACTCATGAAGACTTGCAGGGAGCCATAAGAAGCTGGAGTTGCTAAATTTCAGGGGAAAGAGAAGGCTGTGTCCTTCCTTGCCGTAGGATTGCACATGCCTCGGTCTACCCAGTAGCAACAGAGGATTTCCAAGGAGGAAGCGGTTCAGTGTTTTTGTTTTGTTTTGTTTTTTAAAGAGTCAGCGTCTTACTGTGATGCCCAGGCTGGACTGCAGCGGCTATTCACAGGTGCAATTCCAGCACTGATCAGCATGGGAGTTTTGATCTGTTCCATTTCCGACCTGGCTCAGTTCACCCCTCCTTAGACAACCTGGTGGTTCCCTGCCCCTGAGAAGTCACTGTATTATATACATAAAATATAAGAGATGGGCCCCTGGACCTCCCAAGGCAGAGCATCTAGCACTCGGCTGCCTGGGGCTTCTGTGAGCTGGCATGTGCTTTTTGTCGGCATCTCCTAGGCTCCTGATGCCATGGCCATGTGGAGTTCTTACCAGGGCATTTCCACAGGTGAAAGCTGTGGTTCTTAATCTCAGCAAGCTTTTCAGTACATCTCTAGGCTTAGAATCATCAAAGTATTAGGTACCACGCCAGGGGTTTTTGTGAGTCTCGCTTTGCAGATGCACTGGAGTTTACTTTTCTCCACCACACCAGTGCCCCACAGCCAGCACCCTCAAGCACCTTTCCCCAGAGTCAGCTTTCTGGGATGTTGTTACTCTGAGCCCCCCACCCCTGCCAGGGAGGAGGGCAGGAGTATGTCCTGTGGATAAACAACGTAGAGTTTCCAAAAGTTATATTAGTTTTTTTGCCAAACAAATGTTTCAGGACCTCTGCTGGGCTAATATAGGCTGCCTTTTAGGAAGGAGCAATGTAGTATGCAGTGTTTCACCAAACTGTGGCCCACAGAACCCCTTGTTTCAGAGACCATATCTTGGAACTGGTGTGCCACAGAACACACACTGGGAAACATTGCCTTTGAAAAATGACTGCTAGGTGCACAGTTGATAATTTCTGAAGCTTCCACTTCTCCATAAACACTGACCCACTTTCTCCATGGAAACCCACTGTTGCTCTTGGGTAGACTGAGGCACATGTCACGCTAAGGCAAGGACAGAGCTTTCTCTTTCTTCTGCTGGAATCCAACTCCCTCATTTTCCTTCCTTCCTTCCTTCCTTCCTTCCTTCCTTCCTTCCTTCCTTCCTTCCCTCCCTCCTTCCTTCTTTCCTTCCTTCCTTCCTCCCTTCCTTCCTTCCCTCCCTCCCTCTTTCCTTCCTTCCTTTCCTCCTTCCTTCCTTCCTTCCTCCCTCCTTCCCTCCCTCCCTTCCTCCCCTTCTTTCCTTCCTCCCTCCCTCCCTCCTTCCTTCCTT
>CAUYLZ010044366.1:0-38878 GCA_963573645.1 Pithecia hirsuta | reverse complement strand
TAAAAATATAAAAAAATTAGCCGGGCGAGGTGGCACGCAGCTGTGGTCCCAGCTACTCGGGAGGCTGAGGCGGAAGAATCGCTTGAACCCAGGAGGCAGAGGTTGCAGTGAGCCGAGATTGCGCCACTGCACTCCAGCCTGGTGACAGAGCAAGACTCCGTCCCCCCCCAAAAAAAATCTTAAAGACACTGTAAGCAAAATTAAACTACAAGCAACAGACGGGCAAGTACAAAATATTGGCAGTACATATAAGAACCACAATTTCATATGAATAGCACATAAAGAACATCTACAATTCTGTAAGAGCAAGACAAGCCAATCAAAAGAAAAAGGGAAACAATTCTTAGAAGTAAACATATACTGCAGGTAAATTCAATGAAAGACAATTCTTCACTCTATACGGGAATTAAAAGATGTTAATTTTGTATCTGTCAGATTGGCAAACATCTGAAAGACAAAATGAGACCACAGCTGATGAAGACGAGAGACAGGAGGTACTCAGACCTGCAGCCTTGCCAAAAACCTAAGGTGATTTAGCTCTTTTAAGGGGCAATTTGCCAGAATTTTGCAAATGTACTCTTGAACCAACGAATTCAAATCCATATTAGTCAGGGTTCTCCAGAGGGACACAACTAATAGACTAGATTTGTATACGAAAGGAGTTTATTGGGAAGAATTGGCTGACACAATTACAGTGCAAAGTCCCATCACAGGCCATCTGCAAGCTGGGAAAGAGGAGCCAGTGGTGGCTCATTCCAAGTTCAAAAGCCTCAAAACCCGGGAAGCTGGCAGTGCAGCCAAAGGCCCAAGAGGTCCCAGAAAGCCATGGTGCAAGTCTCAGAGTCCAAAGGCCGAAGAACCTGGAATCTGATGTCCAGGGACAGGCGAAGCAAGCATCCAGCGCAGGAAGGAAAAAGCCAGACGCCTCGGCAAGCAAAGCCATCCTCCTCTCCCACCTGGCCTACTTTGTCCTGGCCGCACTGGCAGCCAACTGGCTGGTGCCCACCCACACCGAGGGTGGGTCTTCCTCTTCCAGTCCACCGACTCAAACTCCATCTTCTCTGGCAGCACCCTCACAGACACACCCGGAAAAATACTTAACCAGCCATCCAGGCGCCTTCAATCCAGTCAAGTTGACATCCGATTTTAACCTCACAGTACTGAGGAGGAGAATAAAATTAAAGACAGACTTGAAATAGAATAGGTAATAGTTAACGGTAGGACTAGGTCCTTAGGAAAGATCCTAGCAAGCAAAAGTAAGCAACCCCTCCCAGCTTAGCCCAACTAACTGCAGCTGCAAACTTATCTCACGGCCCACATTCCGGCTAGTCATGAAACCTGTATGTAGAGAACGCAGAGGCAAAGCAGACGTGGTACCACCCTCTCTACACAGATAAGAGCAGCAGAGCATATGTGTGGGTCTGCAGCCTGCACATACTTATGCAATTCTTGTTCTTCTGATCTCCTTGGGTGTCCTCCTCAACCTTTCCACCCCCGACCTCAGCTGCGAGATTATAGAGTCAAATGACCACAAAGCCCAAAATTGTAAAACTTGATTAACTGTTTTTGTCCAAAACCTGTTTCCTGCCTTGTTTTCTCACATCAAATTGTGTAAAAGCAATGTGTTCTCTTTGTTCGGGGCTGGCGGCCGTTCAGGCAGTAAGGCCTCCGTTAGCAGAGCTCCAATAAAGAAATTCTCTTGGCCGCATAAGGAGGTGGGGGGATTGGGGAGGGATAACATTAGGAGAAATACCTAATGTAGGTAACGGGGCGGGGGACGGATGCAGCAAACCACCATGGCATGTGTATACCTATGTAACAATCCTGTACGATCTGCACATGTACCCCAGAACTTAAAGTATAATAATAAAAAAAGAAAGAAAGAAAGAAACTTTCTTGTGTCTCTTGATCTCTCTGCTCTTCCTGGCTTGAATTCCCGCAACAGTATATAGTGACACATACAAAGGAATATTCATCGTTTCACTTTTCCTATCAACAAACCTCATGGTCCATTAGGAGGTGGGCAAAAAAAAAAAAATTACAGCACATCATCTCATGAAATACAACTAGGAGGTGGATTTAAGTGTATTTATATAGCTTTTTCAAGACACGTTTTAAGTGGCAAAAAAAAGTACAGAATAGCATATAAAGCATAATTGTATGACTACAAAATATGCTTTTAAATATTTCAGACGCATATGTGAGTACGCAGAAAATATCTGGAAGGACAGAGCACGCTGCTCTTAGTTGTGAGCTCAAGAATGACAAGCCAGGCTGGAAATGCAAGAAATTGAGGGCTTGCTTTCCTTTTTTTAACAGCTTTCAGTTGTACTCTTAGAACTTTTTGGTGACCGTCTATCAGGTTTCTTAACCTCAGAGCTACTGAGATTTTGGGCTGGATCCCTCTTTGTTTGGGGCTCCCCTGCGCATTGCAGGATGGCTGGTAGGATCCCGAGCCTCCACTCACTAGATGTCAGGAGCTGCCCACTCTGGTCAGGTCATAACAACAAAAAAGTGTCTCCAGGCATTGCCAAAACTCCCCTAAGGAGCAAAAGCCTCCACCCATAGTTGCAAACCACTGCCATATATTTGAGTCATATGTCTAAGTCGAAATTACAATTTAAAACTAACAGCTCTAATTCAGACTCATCAGCTGCCAAGCAACCACTAATCCTATCTTGACCTCCACTTGCTCAGGAAATAGGAGGCAGGTGGGGTTCTGGCTGCAGAGGAGCCCCTCAGTCTTTACACAGACAGGAGCTTCCAACTCCTGGCCATCTGAAAGCCCCTTCCCTGCCCTCCCCTACGGCGGCACTTTTTCCCACCACCTTCGCTCCATTAAACATTGTTCAGAGACAGGTGCTGATGAAGAAGAGCACAGCAGCCAGAGTTTATTTTATTTTTATTTATTTTCTTTTATCTTTTTGTTAAAAGATAAAAGCTGGAGCTCAGTGGCACAACTGCAGCTCACTGCAACCTCGAACTTCCGGACTCAAGCAATCCTCCAACCTCAGCCTCTGGAGTATCTGGGACTAGAGGCAGGTGCCACCACACCCAGCTAATTTTCTTTTACTTTTACTTCTTTTTTTTCTGATTTAGAGATGAAGTCTTGCCATGCTGCCCAAGCTTATCCCAGGCTCAGGCAATCCTCTCGCCTCGGCCTCTCAAAGTCTCAGATTACAGGTGTGAGCCACCACGCCTGGCTCAGCCTGGCTTTAAATCTCGGCTCTTCTACTTACTAGTTGTGTGGCTCTGGGCAAGTTACTAAACCTTTCTGTGACTGTTTCCTCCTCTGTAAAGTAGAAGAAAATAGTTCTAATGTAGTGAGCTGTGAGACCTGAGTGCACCTGGGGAAAGCAACCAGCCCCGGTGCCGAGTAAACTAGAATTCTCTCACTGCCGTGTGGCTCCAGGCTGCTGGGGATGGGATGCTGCTTGGTACCAGCACTCACATTAGCTTGATTGTGGTAATCATTTCACAATATATAGAGCAAAACATCATGTTATGCACCTTACAAAGAAATAGAAACGTTTAATAAGTCAAGAAAAAAAATAAATAAAATTGCTTCAAATATCCAAAAGAAAAGAAAATAATTGGCAGCATCTATAAACTTTTCCTTAAAGGGGCTGGTAGTAAAGACTTTAGGCTTTGCAGGCCAAGCTGTCTCTGTAACTACTCTGTTTAAAAGCCTGCAGCAGGCCAATCTCTGATGCAGATCTTTGTATTTTTAACTTAAATCTCCCAATAAAATATGGCTATTTTCTTTTCATAAAGCTTATGTGTATATCATTAAGTTTAAGCTGAATTGTCACCAAAATTTTTTTTTCTTTTATGTTGTGTCATTTGGGGGATGGTACACTTTTAAAAATCTCTTTCTGTGCTCTTTTCCAGCAGTTCGTAGCTGTAAGGTCAAGGAATTTTAAATACTTGCGTTGCGGTCTCTTATTGAATTTGTTTCTCTCTGATTCTTTTGAATTACTACCTGCATTCAAAGACTCACAGCAAACTGAAAAATAAAACATTCATTCACAGAAAAAAAAAAGAAACAGTCCAAAATGGTGCTTTTTTTTTTAGATATCTGGGTATTTGGTTTACTGTATTATTAAACATCTGCCCATAAACCAAAAACATTGTTTTATTGATGTAAGTAGGGAAGCATAGATATGGAGAAACCCAAGAAAGTGGAATAGTTCTGGAGGGATGGGAACTTACTGAGAACAGGTACTAAACACGCCTGAGGGCTGCAGGCAGCCTGTGTTCTTAGGTTTTAATCTGGCCCATTGGTGGCACATTCCTGGTCACAGGCGTCCTCTACTCAAGCAACATAACCAGACCCACAGAAAGAACCAGAGGGAACCAAGTTCCCCACAGAGCATGGCGTAAGAGGCCTAATGTCCCAGCACCATTGGGGATGCAGCCTCCCAGTGAACCTTCTCTCCTGGTCAGATAAGAAAACAAGAAAATAGGGCAGGTGGACTGGCAGCCTGGACATGTGGACAGGAAAGGTCAAAGGGGAGGCAGCGGAGAGATGAGCTCGAGGAGGAGCATGGCACTTCAGGTCAGCGACTCCATGGCCCGAGCGCCATGTCGCCTTCCACCTCTGCCACCCTCTCACTCCCCAGACGCCAGCAGACTGGTCTCATTCCTGGGCCTTCACAGGGTTCCACCACATCCTCTCGGCCACCTGCTGAGCCACAGGACAGTCACCTCTCACAGGAAATTCAACGCAGGTACAAGGCTCTCTTCTATTATATAGACCAGATTAAAATCTCATCAACTGTCCCAATAACATCCTTTATAAATCCAATGAGAAATAAAAATAAAACCCTAAACCTCCAATGCACTGAACAGACCCTTTCTAGGTCGAGGGGACCCCAGAGAAACCTTAAAAACTGAGCCTCCGGCCACGATGGGATGGAAGGTCAGACATACCTCGGTGTGTCTCCTCCTCATTAACCTTTAATGTGAATTATTTCCTAAGGAGTAAGCAGAAATCAGCACCAGAAAACAAGAAATGAACAACTCATTGTTTCATGGCCATTGGTCAGTCATCTGAGGTCAAGACCAGACTCCCCCCTTCCTTCTTTGTGTTTTGATGTGACAGCTCAGCAGCTTCACAAGGCATCCCTTCCTGAAAAGTGGCCACCGTCTCTGGACTGATTTTGGCTGACATGTGGAGGATACACAGTGAGGGTTTTTGTGACTGCTTCAGCTTTTGCCATCACAGGGCTGAAAATCCACGTTTGGATCATGTTAATACCATCATTTTTTGAATATGCAACCCATGAAGAGGCATGAAGCTCAATTATGCATGTATACACTTTTCATCATGAATATTCATGACTCCTCCTATAGTTTATTAAATATGTATACTTAGCCAACCCATTCAGCACGGATTCCTGTCTTATGCTTCTCCCCTCAAAGTAACTCTTTCCAGCTTCTGTCAGAGGCTACAACTCCCAGCCTGTCAGAACGGCCACCCTGCAGTCCTTCCTCTAAAGGCCTAACTAATTTTCTAGTTGGGCCTTTAGAGAAACAAAGCTCTCCTTTTCAAATTCATAAGCCAGACTGAATATCTAGTTGACCCCGAGATCATGCAGGACCACCTACTGCACTCAGTTCTCATGCTTCTCAAGTCTCCTCTGTTGGGGAAGAATTTTCTAGTATTTTCCCCGTTTCTCATGATATTGATACTTTAAGTGGTCTTATAGAATGCCCTGAATTATGGATTTGTCTAATTTTTCCTTTGATAACATTAAAAGTATGCATTCCGGGCAAGAATACCATATACAGGTGCTGGCATCCGCTCTGCACACATGCTGTCAGGAAGTACGTGATGCCAACTTGTCTCAGTGTTGGTGGGAGGCATATGGTGAGAAAGGTGCTCATCAAATTTCCTGATTAATCCCTGCAATGGTTCACACCAAACACTCTCCCCCAGTGGTTGTAGGATTCATTGATCTTTTCCTGAAATAGTTATGACTGGGGTGGTGCTGAGAAGATACAACTAGAAGCTGGGATACTTTTTTATTTGGTCATTTCTTTCGCATTTATGAGTGGACGTTTTCCCGTAAAGAGGAGCCTCCCTTCTGTCAAGACTCCTTTCCCAGCGTCAGCTGCACCCGCGGTTTCTCACCTCACTCTCTGTGTCCTAACCCCTCCTTGCCATGGCCCATGTTGATGATGCACAGAAGGTCCAAGCTTGCTCCCTTCAAGCTGACTTCTGGGCTCTTACCTCTACTTTCTGATGTGTCTATACCACTTTTAAGTTATTTTAATGGATATTTTATGTATCACCTCCATCTCAGAATAACAAACAATGAAATAGAATTTGTTTTCCTTCAAAAACTCCTAAAATAAAATGAACATATTGCGGCCAAAGGCATCTCCAGTTGTGTCTCCCATTCCTAGTTTCAATAGCCATCCACAGTTACTGGGCTCTGTTCTGACTGAGGTAAACCGAAAATAAAATTCTAAGACCTCTCAGGTGACTGAATGGACCCCCTCTCACTCAAGGGCATTCCAAAGTAAAACTGAAAAACTAGTTTAGGCCATGATGGGAAGAGGGGGTCAGACATGCCTCATTATACCCTCCTCCCTTTGGAATTCAGAAACAATTGACCAGATTTAACATTAAAACAGAGGTCTTAGGACTGACAAAACATACTCTTTGCAGCAATAAGATCCCAAATTCCAAGTTGACTGTAGTATAGCATCCGCGACAGATAGCAGGTCTTGAAAGAAGCATTTTACTCCAAAATATATTTCTTTGATGGATTTTGAAATGGCCCTGCAAAACCAGCTCTTGTGGGGGTAAATTTGCATTCTGTAGACCCAGGTCTTTCACCTGATCCAGAAGAGAATTAACTAAAAGTCTGGCACCTTTTAAGGTCTGGTAAGACACATGTACCATCTGTTCTCTCTGAGGCCTGCTATCTGGAAGCTTCATCGGCATGATTAACCTTGGTCTCCACAGCCCCGATCTTAATCCAGACATTCCTTTCTATTGATTCCGGTCTTAAGGTAACAACTTAACTCTTTCAACCAGTTGACCACCAGAAAATCTTTAATCCACCTATGACTTGGAAGCCCCCACTTTGAGTTGTCCTGCCGTTCTGAACCAAACCAATATACACCTATGTGTATTGATTGATGTATGCCTGTAACTGCTATCCCCCTAAATGTACAATATTAAGCTATAAACTACCCCGGCACATGTTCTCAGGACCTTCTGAGGGTGTATCACAGGCCTTGGTCACTCACGTTTGGCTGAGAATAAACCCCTTTAAATATTTTACAGAATTTGACTCTGTTTGTTGACACTGAGGGTGGGGAGTGAAAGGGCAAGGAGTAAGCACTTCACCCACCTGCTCCTGGCTCTTTAGAACCTTCAGCGCCCTAAAGCTGAACTTGTCTCTGCTGGCCTTGTTGTACTCCTTCATGGCGAACCAGAGTGCCTGCTGCACATAGACGTAGTTTTCAGGGATATCTTGGAATGTCCTCACCACCTTCACTGAGCCCCAGGCGTGGACTCCTCTGGATGCAAGGGCCACAGTGGCCACCAGCAGCAGCAGGGCCTGGCAGAACCTGACCATGGCGCCTCAGCCAAGGATCACAGGCCAAGCACCATCTATCCTTTCAGATGCAGAGATACTGGCACCCCAGCTCCCTTTGGCGCTGCTATTTAAAAGGAAGGAACTTTGGTTAACACAGTGGTGATATTGTAATAGGATTAGAAGTATACATTTGGTCTTCACCCCAGGTTTCTAGCAGGAAGCACCTAAAACCCTTGCAATTGCCTGAGTGGTTGAGATGTGATAGGAGCATCACAGGGGTTGAAAAGGGTGATTTCTAATATGCCCTTTTCAACCCCACCTGAGTGTATGCTAATGAGGTGACTCCTGGTGGATCCTGGATAGCCTCAGAATGGCTATCCAGGTTTCTAGCAGGAAGCACCTAAAACCCTTGCAATCACCTGAATGGTTGAGATGTGACAGGAGCATCTTGGTTATTTCTCATATGCCCTTTTCAACCCCACCTGAGTGTATGCTAATGAGGTGACGCATCGTGGATCCTCTCAGCCCCACCCTGCACATCCAGGGAGGAAAGAGGGGCCAAAGATTGAGTTAATCACCAGTGACTGGTGAATTAATCAACGATGCCTATGAAACGGAGCTTCCCTGAAAGCCTCAGAAGGATAAGTTGAGAGAGTTCCTTAGGCACTTCGTGTGTCTTTTGCAATCATTGCCATCCCCCATGGGGGCTGTCTAGTGAGTAAGCCCTTTACACAGGAGGAAAATGACACTCATCGAGAGGTCAAGAGAGCGCCTAAGCCTACTTGATGGAAGCATCCACTCTTTGACTCAGGGCCTGCCCTTCCCCCACCTTGTAACCTGCCTCGGTCTAAGAGATGCACACATGTAGATAACAGCTTGGAATTACATTTGCTTTTGAGGATATCCAGTTCTACTACAGAATATAAATGAGCATGTAGTTTGTAAGACAGGAAAACCAGTTAAGGTGTATTAAGTATAGAGGGTGAGCAAACACAGACGTAGGCAGAAGTCGCAAGCTGTGTTAATGAAAGGTGTGTGGAAGTCGCGCATGTCTAAGTTGAACACAGAATGTGCAAACACAGACACAGGCAGAAGTCGCAAGCTGTGTTAATGAAAGGTGTGTGGAAGTCGCGCATGTCTAAGTTGAACACAGAATGTGATGGCAAAACCAAGAGGCACCTGATATCCGCCAGGCACTGAATATAAGCGAGATACACACAGCCAGAAGATTCATGACGTCTTAATCTGGCCACCCTCTGTTGACATCATTCTGGCACCCTACATGCTCTCTCCTAGAAATGCAAATCAAGTCCTCAGCTGTGCAGGAGGCTGATCAGCTGGGCGGGGCAGCCCTGCCTGCATCTGTTTATAAACCAGTGTGTGACTGACAAGCAGCTTCCATCTCTGGGACTCTTGCCCAAACGTCCACCACAGTCCCCCAAGCCTACTATTAGCAGGGAGCTGATGTGGCTGAGAGAGACAGGAGCTGTGAACATGGAGGACCCAGGGCCAGGCGGGGGTCTCCTCACCATCACCCCACTTCCCCGTGTTTTAAGCTCATTGACCTGTCCACCCTCTTCCTGCTTCTTATTTTACACTGATCTGACACTGGTGGGCTTCCAGAAGCTCACTCTGACAAGTAAGCCTTTCTGCTCCATGGTCTCTGGATCACCTTCCAGGGTGGGCTTGGAGGCCACGCCGGCACACATACCACAGCTACACCATGGACCCACCTCAGATCCAAGTTCTTCGCCACGTTCCTGGCTGCTGGTCCTTGAGCCCACTGTCCCAACTATCCCCTTCCTCCTGAGGACTTGAGCTAACTGCTGGCCGCTCCTTGGCTGTTCTCTGTCCCTAGCACGCTCAGTTCATGCCCCTGTGCCTGGTCAGAGTGTCTGCTGGGGTCTGCACTCCAGGGACTTCTGCCCTCTGGCTCCACTCCCCAGCCAGGTGGTCACACCCGAGTCCCCTTTGTGAGGTCAGCCCAGCCCCTTGATCACATGCTGATCAAGTGAAGGGCGCCTCTGACCACTGGCAACCAAGTCCCTCACCCTTGTTCCACACCTGCTGCCTTTCTAAACTTCTGTGCTCTGGACTGCGCTAGGTACACGTGACAGTACCTCGATGGCCATGTCTTTTAGAGCCCCATTATGCGATGCCATGGTCCGAGAAGCAGGAGCCACCAAGAGCCAGGCTCAAGGACTTTGGGACCAACAGGTCTTCGGGAAGGCGCCTGGCCAGGAGCTAAGGGGCCACCAGCGGACAGGAGCTGCCACCAGACACGCCGAGTAGAAGGTGTCAGCTGTCAATGGCCATGCCGGCCTAAGCTACCTCTGTGGAGTGAACAGTGTAGCCCAGAAGAGCCAGCACAGACACCTCCCACCTGTTGGCCCTATCTCCCCCCATCTTGTCACATGTCCCAGGTAAGCATTCCTGATTCTGCTTACTTGGGACACAGTTCTCTCCCCTGTTTGTGATCTCAGGACCTGCCACCTGTCTGCCAAGCCAGGTTCCATGGAGGAGCAGAACTCTATCCTACTCTGCATTTAGGGCCTGCCTCGGTGACAGTAGGGGAGCTCCCAAGAACTCAGAAGTCTGGAAATTAATATTTCTCTTGGCAAGATAAAATACAGAACAGCCCAAAGCACGTCAGACCTGAGATCCAATTCCAAACAGGAAGTCAGGCCTGAGAATCTCTGGGTTCAATGTTAGTGTTTGAAACTGAATTACATGCTCAACTAGGGAGCCCTTTCTAAGCAGGTACAACCCACAGAGGTCAACGGAAAAGAATAATAAATCTGGCTGCACATTTTTTGTCGTGTGCACACACGCATAAACACACATACCCTGACACACGCACCGCAAAGACGGAAAAGGAAAGGGAACACAGAATAAGTCATTTAGAACCTACTTGGTAAAGGGCTAAATTCTCTTTTATGGAAACAGCACTTTAAAAGCCAGAAGAAAAAGACAATTTCCTCAATTGTCTTGGCTCAAAGTGAACCAAGAATTCAAGCAGACAATCTACCCACAAGGAATCCATTTCCCCTCTTGGTCACACATCACTCGCCTGAAAACAGTTGGCCGGTGCTGACACCTCACTCCAACTGCCACACCCATCCACCTTCTACCTGATGTCTTGTGTGCAAAGCACAACACAAGTGTCCACGGAAGGTTACACGCAGAGAGCCAAGAGACGCCTGCGTCCTCCACCCCGCATTCCACAGGGGAAGGGGCCTGGTTAAAGGAAAAGGAGGGAGGTGGTGTTTGTTGAGTGCTGTGGTTGGTGTGGACCTACAAGCCCGAAGGGGAACCAGAACTCTCATGGGCTCCTTTAGGGCTGGAGGTGGGGCCCCTTAGAGGTCTCAGGGCCTTTGCGTGGGCCCCAAGGCGTAGGGACAGGAGGCAGCCCTTCTCACCTCTTGACACAGCTCCTCCTTCCTGTCAATGTTCACATCACCAAACACACTCTAAGGTGGGGTCATCAGGAACTATGGGGTTGCTCCAGGAACTATTGCCTCATAGAAAGCATTTTACTTTGCTCATGAATCAGGATAACCAGGATTTTAGGAAGGGCCCAGATAGGAAAGTCCTAGGAGGTGTAGGCCAGGAGCAGCTGAGACCACCATCAACCACAGCACGAATGGGCTCCCTGATAACGAGGAAGGGGTTTTATAATGGATTTATCCAGAGGTGAGTCACACACTGTAGGATTCAACTGTTTAAGCATACAAGTCAATGACTTTAGTATATTCACAGAATTTCAGAGCCAAACAGCAATCAATTTTACATTTTTGTTACCCTAAAAAGAAACCTCAACTTTTTTAGCCTTTCTATGTCAATTTCCCCATCCCCTTTCAGCCCTAGGCAGCCACTAATGTGTTTTCTCCACAGATGTCCCTCTTCTGCGCATTGCTTATAAACGGAATCATGGTGTGTGATCCTGTGTCTGATTCCTCTCACTTAGCATGTTTCCAAGGTTCTTCCAAGCTGTAAGCCTATATCACTACTTATTATTTTATTACATTATTGTATTATTTTATTACAAAAAATAACCTGCTGTACGGATATACCATATTTTATTTATCCACTCAGTTAATGAGAAGTAGGGTTATTTTGGCTATTGTTTTGGCTTTTTGGCTGTTTTTAATAAATACTGTTATGATCATTCATGTTCAGACTTTCATGTGGACATATGTTTTTCTGACTCTTGAGTATATACCTAAAAGTAGAATTATTTGGTCATATAATAATGGTGTGTTTAACTTTTTGAGAAACTGCCAGATGGTTTTCCAAAGTAGCTGCACCATGTTGCACTCCCATCAGCAGTGTATGAGGGCTCCGATTTCTCTATATCCTTGCCAACACTTGATACCTGGCTTTTATATTATGGCCATGCTAGTGGGTATGGGATGAGACAAGTGGTAACAATTTGACAAATGTGACACAGGAAATTTTAATTTTCATAATATCGAAGAGCTCTTATGAGAAAAATTTTTAAAAAGACAAAAAATCCAATAGAAAATCTAGGGGAAAGTCATGAACACAAATCACAAGAAAATAAATATGATGTCTCTGCTACACATGTAAGAATATGGTTATGCTCTTCCACAATAAAAATTTAACCCAAGAAGGAAATGTCATATTCTCTTACACATTGGAAAAAAGTTAAACACCATAACAATGCTGGATAGATATGTGGCCTTCCTGCCATTTTGGCAGAGTGGGCATTCAATAGTCCTTGTTAGTAGCAATTTAGCAATCTGTTAAACATTTAAAGATTACATATTCATCAACACAATGTTCTGGATCTAGGATTTTTATCCCACGGAAATATTTGCCTACATGCACAAAGTTGGCTGTAAAATTATTCACCACAACATAGTTTCTAAGAGTAAAAAAAAAAAAAAAATGAGAGAAACAGCCCAAATGTGTATCAATAATAGACTTATTTATTTATGTATTTTCACAGCAATGGGGTCTCTTTATGTTGCCCAGGCTGGGCTCAAACACCTGGACTCGAGCTGTATCCTCCAGCCTCAGCCTCCCAACGTCCTGGGATTACAGGCGTGAGCCACCACACTCAGCCCAATAGTAAATTTTAAATAAAATGTTTAATATTTGTGAAGTGAGATTTAAAACAACCACCAGAATGTGTGCGTGCACCGAAAGGAAAGAGATCACACATATATGAAACGTTATAAGCGAACTGTGAAATGCTAAGCAGAGAAGTATCTGGATTTGTTAAGAATGCAGTGATTTCTTAAGGTCAATGAATGGACATCTGGGTATTTCCAACCATTTGCAGCTTGTGCCTGAGATGATATTATGCAGAAATTTCACTTTCTAAGTGAATCATTCCTATAATGCTCACTCTGTTCAAAAATAAAATTATTTTTAAAAGGTCAAATTCCCATAGTAAAAGTCAGATGCAGAGAGGCCTAAAGATGATGAAAACCAAGTGCCCACCCAACTCCTCACCCCCCAATTCCACTTCCCAGGGCTCCTAAAGGATATTGAGTCTTGGATGTAGAAGATGAGAGGTTAGTTCACACGCTCTTTCCTCTGCCTCTCACTGTTTTGATTAATTGATCAATAGATAGATAGATATTCTACTAGCTACTTTTATAAGCTTGAAAACTATCATCACACTCTCCCAGTTCATCATCCCCCAGGAGTCCTTGGCACTTCGCTCTGTAGGATGAGGATGTCACACAGCCCTGCCGTCACCCCCACCTCCTCTACACCTACGTGCCACCTCCTGTTGTCAAAACCCTCATTTGTTTCTCTTCTCAAGACTGTGCTTTGCCCAACATTTGCTCTGAAATACTGAAAACCAAGATAACATATGCTTAAATCCATAGGCATGGTATGCTAAGATTTCTACTTTTTTTCAGTATGATTCTCAGCATGATGAAAGATGATTGAATCTTGGCGAAGGTGGCAGAGCTGGGTTTAAGGCCACTGGAATATTGCAGCTGCAAGCAAAAGTGACTTCAGCTGACGCGTTAACAGGCAGAAGGGAAAATGAGCCATGCCTGGAGCTATGGAGCTGATTGAGTTAACACAGCCTGGAGAAAGAGGAGTCAAAGGTAACCCCCAGACAGTAAGTGGCTTCAGCAGCAAGTAGGGGTGGGATGTGCCAGAACAGGGAATGGGGGAGAAGCAGATTTGGGCAGGAAATGTGAAGGGTTGCATTTTGGCCAAATGGAGTGTCAAGTACCTACAAGTTGCAGCTATATCAGGTGGCCCACACCCTACCTCTGGTTGCCAATCAGTCTCCAGCCCACTACCCCAGTTCACATTCCACTAGCACCTAGGAGTACCAGAAATAGTCTTATTTGCTCATTAATCTGTTCTTGCCACCCTCCAACCCTGATCATACAAAGAGTACCTTTTTCACCTGTGATGCTGAATGACGTTCCATAACTGATTTCGCCTGGTCCCTATTCTGAGCACCTGTGTTATTTCCATCATTTGCTATTATTATCAACAGCACAATTGTTAGGCTGTGTATAGCTCCTTGTACGTACCCAATGTTTTGCTTGGGAGAAATTCCGGAAAATCAAATAGTCAGCAAGCATGCAAATGCATCAAGCTCCCCTAGTCCTGTAAAAGAATTGTTCATTTGTGTGTGTGTGTATGTGTGTGTGAGAGAGAGAGAGAAGAAGAAAGAGGGAGAGGGAGAGAATACATGAGCAGTTATCTGTAGTTCATTAGGCTCCTAAAATGGGGAACAAAAAAAATTAGTACATAGAGATAATGATTGACATATACTTAAGAAAGTATGTATAAGATATGCTTTGCTTAACAACAGGGATCTATCTGAGAATCCCCTCTTCCAGCCCTTCCTGATTGGCATCTGGGAGCTCTGGCTTACCATGAGTGGTGCATGCAAAAACTCCTGCTGTCACCGGGGCTGCCTCCTGTCACCTGGTGATGATTCTGTCTACTTTTGCTCTGTTTTGAGGCATCTATATGATTTGGGATGCATTTGGGTTCAGAATTATTACATTTTCCACATGAATCATGCTTTATGACATTAAATGGTGGCTTTATTTAGTACATCAAGAAATATTTTCTGACGCCTACCGTGGGGCCAGCCTGTTCTAAACATCGGGGTCAGTGCCAGGTTCCACTGGGCGTGAAAGGTGGGGGGGCGCCTCTTGCTCTGGTCACTCCTGGGGGGTTCACTGACCAGGCGGTCTTCTTGCCTGAGTTGAGTCCTCCAGGTGAGCAAGTGTACACACAGGGACATTTTACCTCCTCTTTTGGAATGTTTATATCACATCTTTCATTTTTTGGCCTTACTGCATTTTCTAAAACCTTTCAGAACAGCATTTTATTTTAGTTCCTGAGACCTATTTTCATCAATTTATTTGCATATAATCTTTCATGGTCATTTCTTTTTATAGGTATCTTTTATAAAGGCTATGTTACTGGACCTTGGTTTCTTAACAAATATGAAATTGCCTGTCTTTCTGTAGGGAAATTTAATCCACTCACATTTTTGTGGTCACTAATATTTTCTTTTAATACATTCACAACTTATTTCTTTTCTTTTCTTGTAATTATGATTTCTATCATGATTTTTCCTTTACTGGTGCTTGGAGAATCGATTTTCTTTTCCTCTTCTAGTAATTGGAAGTTCTGCATTCTGCTTCTTTTCTATTAGTTTAACTCTTATGTATTTAGAAATGTTACGTTTAAGGATCTTGAAACGGGGAGATTATCTGGAACTATCTAAACACAAAAGTTCTTGTAGGGGAAAGAGGGAGGTCACAGGGTCCTAGAAAATGGGACAGAAGGAAGAGAAGAGAGGGAGGCTGAGACGTGGGGATGCCGCATTGCTGGCTCTGAGGAGGGAAGAAGGCAGCCCTGTCCTGGGCCGTGGGCTGGAGACAGCAGGCTTCTTTTGGAACCAGGAACAGCAGGACTGTTCGCTGAATGACAGCCACCATCCTCAGCAGCGTTGCCAGCACACATCCATTCTGACCTACTAGGCAAAGCTTGGGTGGCTCCCTCCCGCCCTCCCCAGCTTGCTCACATCAGCGGAGCCTCGACGCTGCATGTGTACAGTTGAATCTCTCACTTTTATGCACGTTGTGGAAAAACAGATCAAGGCAAGACCTCCAACTTCTCGCAGATTGCTGTGGGAGAGCACCTTCTCTTCAGAGCTTCCGGAGCCACCTCAGGCTGGAGGGCCAGGATGGATTGATTGATCTCTCTGTCTCCAGACCTCTGTCCCTTCCCTCTGACCTCCCCCAGATTTCTCCAGAAACCACCTAAAACGTTTCTCTATCTGTAGGATTAAGGGTCTCCTGAGAGGCAGGTCTCCCAAGAGGCTGCTGAGTCCACTCCTTGAGAGCTCTGTCACGTTTGGATGAATTTCCTTTCAAAGCAAACGAGCCTGGGAAAGAAAACAGTTCACTACCCCTTCTTTCATGGACCCATCATTCAGTGGCCACTTCCCAAGGCAGACATTAAGCTGCAAGCGCAGCCCCAGTTGGGGACAGTGCCTGGTGCAGCCAGGTTCCCTGTGAGCATGGGCACTGGCCTGCAGTCAGCACCCCTGGGCTGTAGTTCGCGTTTGGGGAAGCTGTCTAACCTCCCTGGCACTCAGCCATCTCTATGGGACAGATAGGATGGTCTGATTCAGTGATCCTCCTCATGGGAGGGTCCTCACGTCTTGCTTCAGGGATTGCTGAATTAGGACAGACCCTGTAAAAATTTCTTTCTTCATCACATCTCCCTTTGTCAGAGGGAAGCGTGGGGGACTTTGAACAGTTCTCGGACCTGCAGCCTGGCCCTGCGTCTTGCCTTATAGTTGAAGTTTGCTGTCACATTTAGCAAGTGAAAGCTGACCCTGCCCCAGAGCAGGCATGCCGATCGCCTGCACATGTGCACCTGCTGGGGTGAGCCTGCTGTGTGAAAGCCCCGGAGGCGCGTCACTGCGGTGTCTCTGGTGTCGAGATCGCTGGGACAGGGGATGGGGGCCCTGGGGAGGAAAAGGAAGAGCATCTTCACCCTCCCATGGTTGTCTTCCTCAGAGAAGCCCCCTGACTCACACCCTTCTTCACATCCAGGGAAGCCTGGGAGCTGCAGATGCTCCTTGTGTTTAGGTAAAACTTGGGGCTCCTGAACTCAAGCCCTCTCTCTACCCCAAACTGAGAACTCTCTGTTCTTTGGACAAGACAATTGGAGTCTCTCTTTGTCCCTGGCCTACTTTGAAGTTGCAACAAGCAAACTCTGTGTCAGCTCAGGAACAAAAGGAACCTGAGAAATAACATTTCTCCTCTAGTGAAAGGAAGTCTGCAGCCAGCTGGTGGGAGGAGGCAGCAGAGGCGAGGATGGGCACCGTGCTGCTCTTCCATCTGTGCCTGGCCCCTGGCTTGACCCCATCAGTGACTCACAAAAGTGTCCAAATACATCCATGACCCAGATGGAGAAAGACCACTGCCCTCCCATTCAAGGTCACTGAAGCGGCTCGGCCTGCCCAAGCTGCCCACTCCCAGGATGGCAGCAGCCCTGTCTGAGGTGGGAGGCAGGCTTTCCTCCCAAGCTGCCAGTGAGGCGCTGAGGGCTGAGCTGCAGGGCAAAGGCCTTAGAGCCAGAACATGGCAGAACTGGAACAGGAGCTGCCTTCTGAGCTGGCTTCTGTCTGCACACCTGCCCTTTTCCAGGTCAGCGACCTGGAACTCAGATGCAGGGTCCATGAGATGACAGCAGAGCCAGCCTCTGCTCTGACCTCACTTCCCACTGGCCAGTCTGGCTCCCATGGCCCAGTCAAGACATTGAAACTCATTTTCCTTGTGCTAAAACATGGCTAAGAAAGGAAGTTATTGGCTAGGACTAACCACCAGGTAGCCAGGCTCTGCCAGCCTGAAGAGATGGGTAGAATACTGAGAGGAGAGGGTCTCCCTGCACTCCTCAGCCTCTCCGCCTCCCCTACCCAAGCTGGCCCCACAGCTACAGGCAGTTGCCCAGACCACATGGCTCCTTTGATCATGCCCCATTGCCCTGGTCATTCCCTCTGTCCTCCGTTCCACGTGGCTTCCTTACACGCTGGTCCTCCCACAGCTCAGGCTGAGCCTGCCAGGGTGCAGCCGAGGAGGAGGGAGCTGTCAGTCACTGGGGAGCAGCCCTGGCTCAGGTGGGACAATGGTGTGTGTGTGTGTGTGTGTGTGTGTGTGTGTGTGAGAGAGAGAGAGACAGAGACAGAGAGACACACAGAGAGAGAGAGAGAGAGAGAGAGAGAGAGAGAGAGAGAGAGAGGAGTTTCTGAAAAGGGAGTACTGACCCCAGGACAAGGATGCTTCCTGAGTGACTGGAGTCAGGGTGTAGGAGCAGAGGAGGGCAGAAGGCTTCATGTGGAGAGCATCTAAGAGCTCTAGGCAGGGTGGGAGCACAAAGGCACTGTCAGCCATCACCACCACCAGGAAGGCGGCCAGGTCTGCAGAGGGGACTGTCTAGACAGTGAATTCGACTCTCTCCTTCTGGAAGCCCCGCACCAGTCCCCTCATGGGAAAGAACAGATGCTTAGGTGGGCCTGAAGATGGGCTCCCGTCCACCCTGCGGGAGGTCGATGATACTGAGTGGACCCAGCCCCAGCACGTCCAGCCGAAGCTTGTGAACTCGGCAGTTTATTTTTGTTACTTCTCTTTGGCCTATTAAAAAAAAAAACCAGCTAATTTTGGGAGTGAGAAAAATGCACCAAGTAATGGCATAGTGTGGATTATGCTTGAAATCTAGTTTGTGGCCCTTTGATGATAAGGAAAAAAGGGAATATCTGGCTGTGGTTTATACAGTGGGCACTGACTAAGCTAGAGGATTCTGGAGGGGGACGAGGTCGTTTTTTTTGACCCTTCCACCCTTAGCTGCCCATCTCATCCCGGGTCCTGCCAGGAAATTGGAGACAAATTCCACAGGGTATTTGAGAGGTAACAGAGGGATATTTGCTAAGGAAAACCAACAAGGGAGGGTGAAGGACCCACAGTTAGTGAAAGGGGCACGTGCACCATCTCCGTGAAGGACACAGTGGTGGCCAAGCCCAGTGTGTTAGTTTCCCATGGCTGCTGAACAAATACCACCACCTTGGCAGCTGACAGCATGAGTTTAGGATCCTACAGCTCTGAAGGTCACAGTGGGTTGGGGGGGTTGCTCACTGGGCTCCCAGCAGTGTGTGGACGGGGCTGCATTTCTTCCGGACTCTCTAGGGAAGAACTCATTTCCTTGCCTCCCTGGCTCCTAGAGGCTCCCCACAGTCCTTGCCTCATGGCCTTCGTCCATCTTTCAAGCCTGCAGTGAGTTGAGTTCTGCATGTATTGAATCACTTCAGCTCTAACTCCTCTACCATTCTCCCATCTTTTAAGGAATGTGGGCCCGTCTGGATAATCCAGATAATCTTCCTGTTTTCAGCTCAGCCTATTAGCACTCTTCACTCCCTCTGCAACCTGAACTTCCCCTTGCCAGGTTGCATAACATATCCACAGATTTCAGGGCTCAGGATGTGCACGTCTCTGGAAGCATTGTTCTGCCTGCCACACTGCTGGGGACTGCCGGTAGGGGTGGGAGGGGCTGCCCAGCAGGAGCACTGGCCCTTGGTGGAGGAATGCAGCTGCTGTTAACTGGGTTCCAGCAGCCAGGAAAAAATACCCCAACACTGGCTCCAGCTGTCCTCATGTCTCCTGCCGCTCCCTTCCCCCAAAATTAGACAAATGCAGCCATCAGTGGAAGGGCTAGGGAGCCTGTTAAAGGAGCCCAACGATGGCAGACTCCCAGGACCCAGAGCTGTCTATCAGTGAGAACCACGCAGCCCAACACCAGAGTGGAAATGAATATCCAGTTAATTATAGATATGTATTTTATATATATATATATATATATATATATACTCTAAATATATATACACACACATATGCACATACACATCCATATGATTCTGGAGTTCAGAAAGATGTAGCACAAATATAAAATATCTATTAAAAATGAAATTTTTAATTCACCTAAAGATACCAAAGTAGAAAGACCAATTGGGAGTTTATTACAGGTGGGAGTGAAATGTATTCGAAGGAAAGAATGAACTCCCCAAACAAGGTAAGTAAAACTACTGGGACCCTTGTGAACAAGGCATGTGCATGTACTTACGAAACCTCCAAGAACTGCCAACCTAATGTTTACGGTGCTCAAGGTTTAGACGATGAAAGCTCCAAGTGCCAGGGCACCCGAAACCCATGTCGGGTCACACTGGGGCTGGCAGGAGGAGAACTTCTCATTGCCAATGAGACAGCTCCCCTAAATCTTCAATGAAGCAAGTTCTTCTCGAAGCTGACATGGCTAAGAATCTTGGGACCCTGTGTTGATTGGGCTAAAAGAGAAAGGAAGGAAAAGCCAGAGGTGAGACTCAGGAGTTATGAAGGGACCATTTCCCTGCCTGTATATGGCATGTAGTCAGAACTTTAGCATGAAGGATTTGTAAATTATCTTTTGTATTTTAACGTTTTGCTATGCTATTATGTGTTGTCTTACAGAAAAAAAAAAATCTGTGTGATATCATGATGCTCTTTTAGTGCAGAACATCAGGGATTTATGAAGAATATAGCAGAGATGAAAGAAGGAGGAGGTGTCTTGAAAGCCAGGATGTGGGGTATAGAAAGTTCTAAAATCCTAGAATCATGGAATCCTCATAAGCTTTCAAGAATAGGGAATGGGGCTTCTTCAAACCACAGTTTTCTATAAAACTGGTAGGTCCCAAAGGAAAGCGAAGCCATGGACCTCACTCTCCACACACCTACAGGTAAGCCCACACCTAAAGGAGGGATCTGGGACCCCCGCAGCACCCACCCTCACCGTGTCTGTGTTGGCGTCCTCACACAGGCATGCTGTTTCCTGGTGTGTCCATCTTGTTTCCCAGTAATCCAGAAGCCCCTTGATTTACCATCAAAGGAATCAATGAGTGTTTCACTTAAATTATTCCAGGAAGTAAGAAAAGTCACAAAATGTTATAATGTAGTCAGATTCACAATGTTCTCCAGTACAAACTACCAGCAACTGGAGAAAATTTCTACTTACAGCAACGACTAAAAACCATTTGGAAGCTGTTTAGGAGCAAAATGGAAAGAGGTATACAGGATCTTTGCGAAAAAAAAAAAAAATCTAAGAGATTTAAATAATTTAACATGTTAAATATTCTTAACATGACAATTGTCCTGCATGTTAATGTATAGACTTAGGTGATTTATCGTTGATATTCAGCAGAAATTTTTAAGAGTCTAAGGCAGTGCTTCTCAAGTTTTAATGTGGGCACGAGATTCAGCATTGCTCACAAGCTCCCACTGCCACTGATGCTGCTGACCCATGGCCCGTATCTCTGCAGCAAGTCTAAGGGAGGACATCTCATTTTCCGTTGGATCCACCTAGTAAGGGCGTTCCTCACGGAATGAGTCAGAATCAGGGCAAATTAGACCCTGTGTGGCCCCACGCTCAACCCCACTCTTTCCTATTCTTCAAAAATGGGTTGGATTTTCAAGGTAACGTTTATAAGAATGAAGTGAAGAGGGTTCTATTGGTCTTTATTTTTAAATGTCAATAGGCACTCCATGCTTCTTTTCCAAACATCCATGCACGAATGTGTTTAGCACCATTAGGAAAGGAAGAATCCTGCCTTCGGGGTGACCAAAATCTGGACAGGAGTTCCAGCTGGTTTCCTTCTTCTGTGCCTGTCCCTAGAGCGGCTGGCCCGCCCCAAGACAAGGGTCGTGTTTGCCTTACTGGCCAGAGGTTACTTTGGAAACTGCAGCCTCATCCCAGGGGTTCCAGCAAGGACAGCCTGGGCTAATTGCTTTCCTTGAGGCATGGGGAAGCCCTTCACCCGGAGCAGCCCTTGGCTGGTGGGTGTTTTTTTCTCCTACTTTTTGAAATTAGTAGCTGTTCCCTGTATCTCTGTCCACCTAGAAGGCTCAGTCAAGAATACTTCTTGCCTGTGGGATCTGCGGGAGCTATTTCTCTGAAGAGAGTCATGGCCATCTTAGACGTGGAGATTGCCCACAACAGTTGCAAAGAACTTCAAATTCAAAATTGAAGGAACCCCAATCAAAAAAAAGGTGGTCACAGGGTAATTCTCAAAGTAGCTGTGTGTGGTCCGAGCACAGGAAAGTCTTCTGGCTCCGAATACCTCCCGATTACACGTTCCCTTTGCCCTCCCATGAGCAGCCGTGATGAGTACCCCAAACTCCCAACTCCCGGCCTCCCCAGCTTCGGGGAAACTAGTACTTGTGACATATTTAATGTTAAATCATCCTGTTAGGAATATAATCTGTCTCTCCATTTTGCCAGATCTTTTGTTCCATCAATAAAAGTTCAGTTTTCCCTCCATGAAGGCATTCTAAAGCTTGTCACGGGGTGTGTTCTATATGTTTGTTGTTGTATTATAACAACAGCATTATAAACACATTTTTTATCGTGTATTATATATATATATATATGCATTAGATAGTACAGTAAAGAATTTCATTTTTACATTTTTGAGATAAAAGTTTATAAATAAATTACTTTAGCCTCTTTCCAAATTCTCCAAAATTTCTCTGGTCCTCTTTGTCCACCTAAAGAAAGAAACTGAGGCAAAATTAATATAGAGTTTTTTGGGCCAAGGTCAGCGACAGCAGCCTGGAACACACTTCCAAGTTGCCTTGGGGAAGAGTGCTCCTGCTCAGCTTTTGGCGCAAGCAGGCTTTTAAAGGCAAAAACGGACAAGAAGTGGGCGGATACAGAGGTGTTTGTCAGGAGTCCTCATTGGTTCACAGAAAGAACTTTGGGTGGTGGTTGGCTCTACACTGTTGAACTACACAGGGTCTGGATAATGGCGTCCAGCATATGGCACCCTGCAGCGACTTGGCATCCATTAGTCTAGAGTCCACTTAGCCAGCGTCTTCAGGAGGTCATTATTTAGTTCAAGGCGGGAGGGAGACATGGCTGCTGTGGCTGCTGTGGCTGCTGTCATATTTCAGTGCATCTCTGGGCTTGATAATTAAACAGGATTCACATTCCTCAGATTAAAAGTTTCTTTTTTTTTCTCCTCATCTTCACAGAAAAATCTTTCAGAAGAATTATTTATCCTCATGGTCTCCAGTTCCCCTCTTCCTGCGCTCTCTGGAAACGACTCCACTCTGTGTTCCGCGCTCTCAGCAAGGTGAGCAATGACGTGAGAAGGTCGAACCCTGGTCAGCTCTGAGCACGCATGCTCCTTGACCTGCCCACCCTGTCTGGCACAGGTGGGCCTGCCTCCCTTTGAGGACAGCACGTCTCTGCTGCCTTATGGCTCTTGCTGGCCGCCCCTCACCTGGGAGTGGCTGGGCGGAGTCCTCAGATGTCTGATGTGGCTTTCTCGTTCTTCCACCCTTGCTGGTTTCTTCCAGTCCCGTGGGTGGGAGGCACATCTTCATTTCCATGTACCTAGGAAAATAATGGCTTCATTACTTTATCCACATCATTTATAGCCTTAATTTTTTTGTACCTCCGAAAGATTTCTCAGTCTTCAGCTTTATTTGTGATTTTGTCATTGGTATAATGTGACATTGGCTTATGTGTCATTTAGGGCCATTTTATTTGTATTTTCTTGGTGTCTTGAGTATGTTTCGTTGTGACATAATTCTTTACCCCACCTAACGCTCTTTGCCTAAATTCCATGATGCCTGATGTTAATATTTTCTCTCCTACATTCTTTAATTAGCAGCTGTTCAGTATATCTTCATCCTGAGCAAATTTTCAACATGTCAGGATTAGTTTGTGGTGGATGTGGCTTTTATAAACATCCTAAAGAAAGTCTAAGACTCTCTAGTCTATTAGGTTATAAAACCCACCCACATTTATTGTTTCCATGACTATATTTTATTTCCTGGTTTTAGCTTGGGTAAATTTTCATTCCTTTGGATTTCCCTCTCATGTGTTTGTGCGTGCTACCTGATATTTCCATTCTACTACCACTTACTGCTAAAGCTTGTTAATCATACATTTACCCTGGTACTTTTTTCAATGCATCAATCACTGTCTGCCCAACGTAGCCTGTTAGACACCTGCCATGGAAAACTAGTTTTTCTTCTTCCATGATTGCTCCTTTAAAAAAAAAAAAAGGTAATTAATCATTTTTATTTTTTAGAAAGCAATTTGTTCTTTTTTTAGTAGGAGCCAACTCCTCGATTGGTAAATTCTCCATCATGAGAAAAAGCACAGTAGTGATACCTAACTGTTTTCTGGTGTCAACTAAAGGAGAACATCAAGCTTTTCAAGAATTAAAGGTAGTTTTATTCAGGAGTCTTACTGAAGACCATAGATGGAGCTCTACAGCTGGAAGCAGCCCTTTAGAGAAGTTCCATCAGATCACTCTGAAATAGGGCTTCAGCTGACAGTTAATACGTGAAGTGTGGAGGTTCAGTACATGCAAAATCACATCACACGTGCTCAGAAGTTACATTAAAGCAGAATCACGTGAAGGTTTGGGTGTAAGAGTCCGCCTGGTTATAGACAACAGAAGCATCATCACTAATCCCGGCAGGCATCATCTCCCGTGCAGCAGAAGGCAAGGACTGGGATGGTTCACCTTTTAAGGAACACAGTGGCTCAGGCCAGAGACGAGGGGGCTGAGCACTCTATCTTGTTTTGTCTTCAAAGTGTTTTTCAGGAGAGCTGCATGCTGTCACAGGTCAGGGCTTTGTGAGATTCCGCTTCGAGCAGGCACGTAGGCTTCTCATATTTGCTGCTTTGTGTCACATGAGCACATACTCCCACCATGCTTTCCCCCTTCTTTAATTTTGTTTTAAAACGGCAGTGATATGTGCTGAGGTGATTTCCAAATTATTGGCTCTCATTGGCTCTCCAGCCTGGTCTGATTTCACGGACACTTCAGCAAGTGCTGGCTTTCAGGTGGCTTCTGTGGATACACCAGTGGAGCTGGTTTCATCCACAACTAAAGTCGAGGTGAAATTCCACAAGCAGGTGTGGCTTTTACCTCCTTGCCCTGAGGTTCTGTCACCTTGCTTCTGGCACAGGGCTGAGTAGCTGAGTCTTGAACTGTCAGATTTGGAGTTTTATCAGCTTCACCTGGGTGGTCAAGCTACGGCATGGTATAGGTGACAAAGCCTCCAGGAATATGATTAGCAAAGTGGAAAGCCACCATGTCCACACAGAGGGTGCCCCCAGCAGCTTACTCAGAATGTCTCTGTATTTGAGAATACAGGTGAATTATTAAAAACAAGAAATCTTAAGGAGTTTGGAAGCAGAAAAAAAGGAACAATGGTTGCTCCAGGGGTGTGTTGCTCATTTTATTACCTTCAGGAATCATAAGTTCACAACTAAAGAGTTCCCATCTGGCAATGGGTGGCCATCATCAGAATCTGAGTACTCACTGTCTTCCCTGGGCAGGATCCAAATAGGACATTTCTCAGTGTTGTGTTCTCTGGACCCCAGCTGACTCCCAGGTGGCTCTGCAGGTGCCAGGCCCCTGCACAAGGGGCCAAAATCCACGTCCATCAAAGGCAACTCTTGACCATTGGGTATTTGTCTGTGAATCACTTGCACCCTTGACCCCTGCCCCTCCATAGCGAGTGGTAGGCTTGTGAGGAGGCCTGCTTCAGTCTCCCGGCAGAACCTGACGAGGGACGGGGCAGAAGGAGGGAGGGGCATCCATCGGACAAACCTGAGGTCCTGGAGTGTGGGGAACTTTGGGGGATTCACCTGGAGACTACCACAGGTAATTTTCAGAAAGTTACAAACCCAGACCACTTACAGATATGGAAGGAGCATCTGATTTCCTCAACTCTGTAAAGAGAGAACCAGCAGCTGGTGATGCTGGCCAGAGGAGAACTGGAGGAATCATGGTTACTGGGCATGAGGGGAAATTCCAGGTCAGTTACAAAACTGGTTCAGTTCCTAGAGAGCAGGAAAACCACAGCCTCTGGGGAGATCTTTTCTGCTGCACAGAAATCACTGGCATCTCCCGCGGACAAAAAGCTCCATAAGCTAACGGTAACTTTAGAGTCTGGCCTTGAATTGGTAACAAAGATGGCTCAAACAGAGGCACATTCCCTAGTAACTCCGTTACTAGCAGTAGGCCTGTACAGCAATGTTCTGAAATGGTGGTGGAAGCTCTGCTGATCTCCCTCTGCCTTTTTCCAAATTTCAAGCAATTTTTTTTTTCTGGACAGAGTCACAGAGGAGAGCAAGAAGGAAGGAACAAGGCCTGGGGGTGGGAGTAAAACAGCCTCCTTCACTGAGAGCTCACCCCCTGTACACCCCCAGCACTCCCCTGCCCAGCTACCCCACCACACAGAGGCCCAAAAGGAGTCAGCAGAGGGCACTGATTGGCTGCCATCCGCACTGCCACACTCTCAGGGGCACCATCTGTCCCCAGGTCTTGATGAGTTCTGTTCCTGATATTTTTGCAGATTTTACAAATGCATCTAATGGTCTAAGTGTACAAACCACATAGGAGAAGGAAGATCCCTCCTAGGATGCTCATGGGACATTACTCGCAGGCCTGCCCTCTTTGCCTCCATGTCCACCAGGCCACAGGGGGCAAGCAGTCCTCACGCTCTCCCAGGTCATGTGTGAGCAGATGGGATTGTTAGGTGGTGAAGGCTCTTACAGGTAGGAACCGGCTGGGCTGGGACAGCACTCACGTCCTCTGAGACCAGGACTGGGCCCCGCTGTCTGCACAGCGCCCCGGGTTCCTTCCCAGGTCTGTGGCTCTGAGCTCTGGCTGCTGCTGTCCATCCCGTCCCAAGGTGGCCCACCCCTGGTCCTGGCAGGGTCACCCCTTGCACCCTGACATAGTTTGGATGTCTGTCCCCTCCAAATCTCATGTAGAAATTGGATCCTCAGTGTTGGTGGTGGGGCCTGCTGGGAGGTGCTTGGGCACATGCCTCGTGAATGGCTTGGTACCCTCCTTGAGGTAATGAGAGAGTTTTAAAAAGTGCCTGACGCCTCCCTCTTGGCTTCTCTCTGTGTCTCTCTCCTCCCCTCATCTCTCTCCTCTGTCTCTCTCCCCCTCACCCTTCCCCTCTCTCTCTCTCATGCTCTCTCTCTCTCTCCTGCACAAGAAGCACCGTGCTTCTATAGCCTACAGAACTGTGAGCCAAATAAACCTCTCCTTTATAAATTAGCCAGCCTCGGGTAACAAAGACAGACTTTTATCCCAACACACACAGACTGAGACAGACCTCACTCCCCGCCAACCTGCAGGGGCCCCACGGCCCTGCCGAGGATTGTCCTCAGTTCAATTCTTGCTTCTTCTTACACGCATGACTGGTCACCAGGCGGACAGGCCACGTATCCGTACAAGGAGGACAGCAAGGCAGAGGGCAAGGAGTCCCCTGTGAATCCTGAGCCTGGGCAGCATCTGAGACCACACGAATTGCCTGGCTCTGCCCCGTTCCCTCAAGCTCCATGGTCTCCCGTGTTCCCAGTGCTCCTGCATTCCAGACCCAGACAGCGCTGGGCATTCGGAGCTCCCCATGACCTGTAAGAGAACGCAGCAGGCCCTGTGACAGTGGGCTCATTTCTAGAAAAGGCAGGGAAAGGGGGTGTACAGCGATTCTCTGTGCATGCACATGTGCTGTGTGTTCTCCTGTAACATCTTAGCCAAAAGGCATGAAATGCAGGATGGGAAAAATGAAGCCTGTTTTGCATTTTGTTTCAGTTCGGCGTGTTTAGAGGGGGAAAAAAGGAAGAGATTAGGACAGGCAGATTGAAAAGAGGTAATATTAAAATAAACTAAATTTTAATATAAATAGAAATACACTTAGAAATAGACCTGTGCATAGAAACACATATACGTGATGTGTCCCTAGGCCCATACAGGAAGCAGGTGGGCGTCACCCCCACCGCACTGCACCCAAGCTGGTCACACACTGCTGATGCTTGTCTGCTCCCGACATCTGAGTCCTTGAGGCTGCCTCTCACCTGTCTGTCAGGAAAGACGATTCAAGATGTTCCAAAAATGCTGTCTTTCCTAAGATACTCACATCCCAGAAAACCAGAAGAAACACGTGGAGCTGTAAGTCCATGTGGCCACCGGGAGCCCCTGGAAGGCTGGGCTGCGGGCTTCTCCAGCCTGCTGTTCCTCATGGCTCATGACTTCATGTCTCTGGGCTGGAGGGACGGAAGGGCAATTTCTTATGGAGTCTTCCTAGCACATAGGAAAGAAGTACTTTCAATCAGGGTACTTGTATTAAGCTCAATTCATAAAAGATGCTTCACATCCCAATCCTGGTTCCTTTGTTAGTTGGGGAATTGAGAAGAGAAACAAGGAAGCAGGGTAGGGCCTCAGCAGAGGAAGCAGAGTGGGCATGACAGGGGTGGCGCGTGGAGGGAGACCGCAGGCGGGGCGGAGGAGGGAGAGGAGGTAGCCAGGAACAGCAGAGCTTTCCAAGGCAAGTCCCATTGTCTCTGCAGCCTGAAGGCAGGGCAGGAGTCTCCAAGTCCTGGAACACACATTGGCTAAGCCAGAGGAAGCAAAGGGAAAAGAAGTTTGAGGCCTGGGAGTTTCATGGCCTCATCCTGCTCAGGGCAGAAATATTGAAATCCCTACCACTTACCCAGCAAGCCATGGGAGGTACAACCTGGCTTCTGCAGATGGACGTTGGAGATATAGTTAGCCTCTTGAATCATACCTAACACTACATTTAAAATAGATACATCTATTTTTTTTAACTATAGTAAAATACATACAAAATGTACCATCTTCACTATTTTTCATTTGCAGTTCAGTAGCATTGTCTATTCACATTCTCATGCATCCAACCTCCAGAGCTTTTCATTTTGCAAAACAGAAACTCCACCCATTAAATACTTCTCTGTTAGACAAGTATGTTTAATAATTAGTTTCTTTAAGAGAATTTTATCTTCTGCTTTTGTTCCTATTTGGCTACTTTATTCTTTAAGTTCCCCTTCCCTGTGTCCCTCTTCCCTCTCTCCACAGACACACACATACACACACACACACACACACGTACACCCATGAACAGACACATGCAAACAATGCAACACAGCTTATCCTTCAAGATATATTGCCACCACCCCTCTCTCTTTGTGACCATTCTTTACATACACAGTGATATGGTTTGGCTGTGTCCCCACCCAAATCTCAACTTGAATCATAATAATCCTCACATGTCAAGGGCAGGGCCAGCTTGAGTTAATTGAATCAAAGCGGTGGTTTCCGCCCCTCACACTGTTCTTGTGATAGTGAATAGGTCTCATGAGAGCTGATGGTATTATAAATGAGAGTTCCTTGCACAAGCTCTCTGCCTGCCACCGTGTAAGACATGACTTTGCTCCTCATTCACCTTCTGCCACGATTATGAGGTCTCCTCAACCACGTGGAACTGTGAGTCAATTAAACCTCTTTATAAATTATTCAGTATCAGGTATGTCTAACAGCAGCGTGAGAACAGACTAATACAGATAGGAAGATACACAGATCCCCCAATTTATAGAGATCCCACAGGGGAGGGCTACTAGTTCTGTCACAGGGGTCCCCCAGCCCAAATGACCCATCCACTCAGGACTCTTAGACAAGAAGAGCCTCAGGCCCAAGGAAGCATCCAGAAGGAACCCGCTGAGTTAGCACCCACTGGGTGCAGACCTGTCTAAGGGATTGTTGCCTAAGCAAAAGGGATTCCTCCTCTGATTTGCTGTAGGGAATGGAATCAGACCTCACCCTATCCTTTGTACTTGGTGACGGGTAGACCATCAAGCTAACCAAAGGTGTGTGCCTGCACTTGGTGCCAGGAAAGAGGAGCTGGACATGCCCATCTTCTGTCCCCAATACTATGAAACTAAAAAACAAAACGCCAAGCAGAGAGGCATGCGTGGAGAAAGCGTGCTGGGAACAGCTTCCACTTGCCATTGCTTTATTTTCATGGATAAAGTAATTGCAGAGGTTGGAGGGATGCCCCAGAACACCATCAGGCATCTTCACACTTTTTCTCCATCACAGTGAATTCACCATTCCAGGGAAGTGCTCCTACCAAAAAATTGCAACTTAATTTCTGAAAAAGATGACAACAACAAAAATCAGTAGAGCGCCGAAAGAAAAAGAAAAATTGTCCTGTTGCTAGGTGTCAGTTTAGGAGTATGCTGACAGATGGGTCGCCACCCTCAAGGGATGCTCCCAGGAATCTGCAGAGCTGGAAACTGCAGACTTCACAGACATCAGCGGTTGCCCAGAGGGATCTCTGTTCTAATTAACCACAGGTAGACAGGAAACGTTAATCATTGTAACATTATGGTGGCAGTTCAGATGCAAACCTGACATTATGTTCAATTCTCTTTAATACTTTCTACAATGTAAATAAAACAATTCGAATTGTTAACTAAAGTATGTTATTTTAATGATTAAATAATCCATTTTATTTTATTTTATTTTATTTTATTTTATTTTATTTTATTTTATTTTATTTTTGAGACAGAATCCCACTCTGTTGCCCAGGCTGCAGTACAGTGTCGTGATCTCCGCTCACCGCAACCTCCATCTCCTGGGTTCAGGTGATTCTCCTGCCTCAGCCTCCTGAGTAGCTGGGATTACAGACACCCGCCACCAATGCCAGGCTCACTTTCGTATTTTTAGTAGAGACAGGGTTTCATCACGTTGATCAGGCTGGTCTTGAACTCCTGACGTCATGATCCACCTGCCTCAGCCTCCCAAAGTGCTGGGATTACAGGCGTGAGCCACTGTGCCCGGCCTAAGTAATCCATTTGGCAAGGTTGTGGATAAAAGGTAATGCTTATACACTGCTGGTGGGAGTGTGAATTAGTGCAGCCATTGTGAAAAGCAATGCAGTGATTCCTCAAAGAATTAAAAGCAGAATTATCATTCAACCCAGGAATCCCATTATTGGCTACATACCGTAAGGAATATAAATCGTTCTACCATGAAGACACATACACATGTATGTTCATTGCAGCTCTATTCACAGTAGCAAAGACACTGAGTCAGCCTAAGGCCTGTCGATGGTGAACTGGATTAAAATAATGTGGTACATATATATACCATGGAATACTACACCGCCATAAAAAAGAATGAAATCATGTCCTTTGGAGTAACATGGAGCTTCAGGTCATTATCCTAAGCAAACTAATGCAGGAACAGAAAACCAAATACCACATGTTCTCACTTATAAGTGCCAGCTAAACAATGAGAACACATAGGTCACGAAGAGAGGAATAACAGACCCTGGGGGCTCCTGGAGATTGGAGGGCCGAGGAAGGACAGGATCAGAAAAGTACCCTATCGAGTACTCTGATTACTACCTGGGTGATGAAACAATCTGTACACCAAACCCCTGTGACACGAATTTACTTATAAAACAAACCTGCACGTGTATTCCTGAACCTAAAATAAAAATCTTTTTAAAATCCCTTTTGTTCTAATAACAAGTCAAGAGCAATTTAGAAAATTCTAGGGCCTAACATATCTTTTCTTCCAAAGAACTCTGCTTTTCTTTCAAAACATCAAAATATTGAAATGACAAATAAAATACCCTATGTGTGAGTGACAGATTAATGGATGGATGAACAGGTAGATAGATGGGTAGAGAGAGATAGTGGTCCTGGACAAACCGCAAAGGCTGTCTCACATAGACTGAAATCACTGGGGCACTTCCAGGAGTTAAGAGGCAGACAGAATCAGAAAGAGGAAAGTTTCGTTCCTGTTGAGTATTGAAAATATTCAATAAAAATTACCAAATCAAGATTATTTTATAGGCAAATCACGTCAAAGTTGGGGGAATCAAAAGCATCTGCAAACATTAGACTGATGCAGAACACGGAAGATAATGAAAACCCTCAGACTTATGGTACCAGGCCAGCAGAATCCTGAAACTCAGATGTAACTGAGAAATTATAACCCAAACTTACCTAGTAAATAGCAAAAATCCTGAACAAAAACCAGCAAATGAAAGTCGATTGCTTATTAAACCGTGACTGTCCCTAATGTAGTACTTTCCAGACTTTTCCGGTCATATAACGTATGTGGGTGTTTGAAGCGGGAAATTCTGATTCCGTAGATTTGGGATGAGTGCATGGAACCTGCATGTGTGTATTCGAGTATGTACATGCATGCATGTGTGTACGTGTAGATGTGTGTATGTTTACCCCATTCTCCAAGAGATTCTTAACACCAGAAGAGTTTGAGAGTAGTTAATACATACAAAAGCAACATTGCTGTCGAGAGCAGTGGCTCAGGCCTGTAATTCCAACACTTTGGGAGGCCAAGGCAGGAGGATCACTTGAGGCCAGGAGTTCGAGACCAGCCTGAGCAACATAGTGAGACCTTGTCTCTGCTAAAAATTAAAAAATTAGCCAGGCAGGGTGGTACGTGCCTATAGTCCCAGCTACTTAAGAGAAGGAGGTGGAAAGATTGCCTGAGCCCAAGAGTTTGAGGTTGCAGTAAGCTAAAATGCCATCACGGCAGTCCGCCGAGGGCAACAGAGCAAGACCCTATCTCAACAAAATAGATAAATAAATGCAAAATTTCTAAATTAAAAAGTGGCATATGGAACCCTACTATATTCTGAACAAGCACCGACTGAATCCTTCACATTCTTCTTCTGCAGCCTGAGCCCAGCAGACTGGCTCCGGCAAGGAGGGGTGGTGAGAAGAAGGGCCATTTTCTACAGGACTAGAAAGCGCCTGTAAACATTCACAATTGCATCCAGGGAGTGGCCGTCTTGAACAAATGTGCCCCACGGGCACTTAAAGAGGTCCAGTAATTTGCCATGTAAGAAATGGGAAAACAGATGTGTACATCCACAAAGCTGGCCAGTCCAAAAGAAAAAGGAATGTCTCGTACCGTACGGATGTCCAGAAAATGTACCGATGATGAAGTTTCACCAAACAAGCGCGGTATGTTGGTTACCTATGTACCTGTCTCCTCTTTCAAAAACCTACGGACAGTCAATGTAGATGAGAGCTGACCACAACAGGGGACAAATAGCATGGCTGAGTCCACGCAAAGGAGCACTGGGAGGTGAGGACAAAGCCATGCCACGATGACATTCCCCATAAGGGGCACATTCTCCGTTTTCTGGGGAGTGGGCCACAGCTTCCTTCAGCTTCTCAGAGGGGATTCTCATACCTGCTGAGGTTAAGAATTATGAACACAGGGCCGGGTGCAGTAGCTCACGCCTATAATCCCAGCACTTTGGGAGGCCGAGGCTGGTGGATCACGAGGTCAAGAGATCGAGACCATCCTGGTCAACATGGTGAAACCTCATGTCTACTAAAAAATACAAAAATTAGCTGGGCATGGTGGCGCACGTCTGTAGTCCCAGCTACTCGGGAGGCTGAGGCAGGAGAATTGCTTGAACCCAGGAAGCTGAGGTTGCAGTGAGCTGAGATCGCACCATTGCACTACAGCCTGGGTAACGAGATCGAAACTCCGTCTCGAAAAAAAAAAAAAAAGAAAGAATTATGAACACAGAGGAAGAGGTTAAGGTTTGAGCTTGGAGAAGAGCTTGTATTCCAGCCTGCAGGGAAGTGGGGAAGGAATAACAAGAAGAAAAAGCAGAGGAGAAAAAAGGCAAGATCAAGAAGGCGTGGAGGATGTGGTGTTCTGCACACTGCTCACCTCCTCATGCAGGGCCAGCAGGAAAGTGGGTGACAGGAAGAGAACCCATGGGCCACCGGCGAGATCAGCCAAGAGGAAATGCTGCCAGTGGATTCTCGTGAAGGACCGACCGCCTGCGGCTCCTGGCCCAGCTTCTTTGGGGCTGCCCTCTTACCTGGCTACCTGGGGCCTGAGGGAGCTGGCACAGCATGCTTTAGGTGTGTGTCTGCCCAGTGAGCTTCGAGGTGAACATTGCCAGTTCTGCACAGCTGCAAAGCTCACACGGGAGGGGATCCATGGTCAGACATTGACAGGAGGGATTCTCCGTGAGCCCCACCGCCCTGCCCCACCGTGTGCTGGGTGCTTACATATACTATTGCTAGTCTTACAGTCAGTCTGCAAGAGACATGTAATAAGCATGTCTATGCCATGAACAACCTAAATCCGACAGTAAAGAACAAATTTCATAAATACTGTTCAGACAAGTTCACAATAATCCTGCTACATATTAAGCACTTACTGTGCCAGGTTCTGCTTCAGTTAGTAGTATGTGGCCGGCCACGAGAATGAGAGATCAAAACCATGGTGGCTTAAACACACAATAGTTGAAAATGTACTCTTATTTATATAAACAAGAAAATAAACGTTTCTATAAAAGAATTGGGATGGCAATATAAGACTGGCATCGTAACTCCAAAGAGTGGCAAGAACACAAGGCACCCAAATCCTTTCATCTTTTTCTCTCCCATCCTCAGAGCTGGCTTGCGTCCTCCAAATTACTTCCTGTTCCAATAGAGCTGCTGAGGCTCCAGCCATCATGTCCTGACTCCCAGTGGCAGATAAGGCAAAAATGACTCCCGGCAACTGAGTCAGCAGTTTACAGAGTAAATTGCTCTGTCTCAAATGACAATTTCACTTAGATCCAGGTCATCAGGCCACTCCCACTGCAAGGAAGGCTGGGAAATGCAGTCTCTGTTGCAGGCAGTCACATTCGCAAACAAAAATGCAGTTCTGTTACTGAGGAGAATAAAATGGGCAGTCTCTGCCATTGGCTCTTAATTATAGGAGGAAGCCATTGAAAAGCGCATTGATATCCCACTTACAGCCACTCAGGGAGCTCAGGGCAGAGGCCAAACAGAGCTCACACTAGGCTCAACTGATGTTCAGTTTCTCACCTTCTTCCGCTTTGCTTTGTGCCACCAGTGTTCACGCTGCAGTGATGCCAGACCGCCCATCCAGAGGGCGTGGAGCACACCTGCACTCCAAGGAGTGAACCCTGAGCTCCATATGTTTTGGGAGTGTGTGTGTCTGTGTGTGCAGGTGTGTGTGTGTCTGTGTGTACTGTGTCTGTGTGTGTCAGTGTCAGTGTGGGTATGTACATGTGGGTGTGTGTCTGTGTGTTTTAGTGTGAGTGTGGGTATGTATAGGTATGTGTCTGTATGTGTGTTTTGTGTCTGTTTCAGTGTGGGTGTGGGTGTGTACATGTAGGTGTGTGTGTCTGTGTTTGCTGTGTGTCTGTGTGTTTTAGTGTGAGTGTGGGTGTGTATGTGTAGGTGTGTGTCTGTGTGTTGTGCGTCTGTGTTTCAGTGTGAGTGTGGGTGTGTACATGTAAGTGTGTGTGTCTGTGTGTGCTGTATGTGTTTCAATGTGAGTGTGGGTGTGTACATGTATATATGTGTCTGTATGTGTGTTGTATGTCTGTTTCAGTGTAGGTGTGTACATGTGTGTGTGTCTGTGTGTGCTGTGTGTGTTTCAGTGTGAGTGTGGGTGTGTACATGTAGGTGTGTGTCTGTGTTGTGTGTCTGTGTCTTGGTGTGAGTGTGTATGTGTAGGTGTCTGTGTGTGTTGTGTTTCTTTGTTTTTCAGTGTGAGTGTGGTTGTGTACATGTAGGTGTGTGTAGTGTGTCTGTGTTTCAGTGTGAGCATGGTTGTGTATGTGTAGGTGCGTGTGTCTGTGTGTGTCTGTGTGTTTCAATGTGAGTGTGGTTGCGTACATGTAGGTGTGAGTGTAGTATGTCTGTGTGTTTCAGTATGAGCGTGGTTGTGTAGTGTAGATGTGTGTGTGTGTTGTATTTCTGTGTTTCAGTGTGAACATGGTTGTGTATGTGTAGATGCATGTGTCTGTGTGTGTGTGTGTGTTTCAGTGTGTGTGGTTTTGTTCAATTTTTGGTGTGTGTAGTGTGTCTGTGTTTCAGTTGAGCGTGGTTGTGTATGTGTAGGTGCATGTGTAGGGTGTCTGTGTGTTTCAGTGTGAGCATGGTTGTGTATGTGTAGGTGTGTGTGCGTTGTGTGTCTTTGTGTTTCAGTGTGAGTGTGGTTGTGTACATGGAGGTGTGTGTGTACTGTGTGTGTTTCAGTGTGAGCGTGGTTGTGTACATGTAGGTGTAGTGTGTGTGTGTTTCAGTGTGAGCATGGTTGTGTATGTGTAGATGCATGTGTCTATGTGTGTGTGTGTGTGTTTCAATGTGAATGTGGTTGTGTACATGCAGGTGTGTGTGTAGTGTGTCTGTGTGTTTCAGTGTGAGTGTGGTTGTGTACATGTAGGTGTGTGTGTAGTGTCTGTTTCAGTGTGAGTGTGGTTGTGTACATGTAGGTATAGTGTGTGTGTTTCAGTGTGAGTGTGTTTGTGTAATGTGTAGGTGCGTGTGTCTGTGTGTCGTGTGTCTGTGTTTCCATGTGTGAGTGTGACTGTGTGTGTGTAGGTATGTGTATGTGTTGTGTGTCTGTGTGTTCGGGTGTGAGTGTGACTATGCGGTAAGTGTGTCTGTGAGGGAAGGCTGTGCAGGAGTGTCGGGAAAGAGGGCCTGGCTTCCTGGTTCCTGACCTCCCCTGGAGGCACATGAGGGAGACTTGAAACAGGCCTTGGGTGCGGGCAGGGCTCCTCCCTGGGTTCCCACACAGGAGCCATCACTGCCAATTTTTAGATCACATCTTCCCAAATGACATCATTTCAGGCCTCCTAGGAGTCAAACATAACCGCACCAAGCCGACACCTGCAGTCTGTGTGCCGTGGGATATGAGTGCCAGCCTCCACGCCTGGTGGCTTCTTGCTTCTCTACCTGGCCGCCAAGCCTGGACACTTCCATCAGTCCCCAGGTTGGGACCCTTAGGAGACCTGAATGTGCAGCCAGATAGCTCCCTGTGTCTCACACCTGAAGCTTTCTCCGCACTGCCCTCTCCTCCAAAACGTCCGAGCCCAGCCGAGGCCACTCCAGGACTTGGCAGCACTGGGGAATTACTGGGTCAGAGTTGACTCCCTCTCACTTCACACTGTTCTGCAGGGTGGCCTGCTCCTTTGTCCTCTAAGGGAGGGGATTTTCCAGAACTCATCTCCAGGAGCCGGGCTGGGGTAGAGCGGCTTCCAGCATAGGCAGCCCCTCCCGACAGCGCCCGTCCCTCACTGCCCACCTGCACATGCTCCGGTGCTGGCATCCAGTCTCCTGTGTCTCCAGCAGTTACCATCCCTCAGGACTCCCAGGGGCTCTGGCCTGGTTTCCTCCAAGACAATGCTGAGTCCACGGAGCCTGTGTGCTGATGAGGGAGCAGCCCCCAAAGAGAACACGTGTGTGTTAGCATGTGTGTGTGTGACGTGAACTTATGCAAAAACCATCGCGCTGTCTCTTGCTACTCTCCTTTCGAGTTCAGCTGCTGAGGAAGGAGGAGGAGGGAGGAGAGCTGTGGGTGTCCACCACCAGCTGCTCTTAAATCCTGCCAGGGCAGGGAGGGTCAGTGTGGTTCGACTGGTCCCTGAGGGGTGCAGAGAGGACTCTTCCTGTTCCTTTGCAGCTGCGGGATGATGGCCGAGGTCTGGCAGGCCCTGCGGCTCTGGCTGGCCATTCTGTTGACTCTGATGGCCCTCACCTACCAAGCAAGGAAGAAAACCTTTCTAAGTGTCCACGAAGTGACCGCAGTAGAGAACTATGCAAAGGACAGCTTGCAGTGGATCACCGACCAGTACAACAAGGAAAGTGACGACAAGTACCACTTCAGGATCTTCCGAGTCCTGAAAATCCAGAAGTGGGTGAGTGTATGACTTCCTGCCTCTCCCCAGGCCCGATATGCCTACATCGGGTGACTGCGGGTGTCAGGAAAAGTCTCACTCAAGGGAAATTCAGCCTTGCTAGGTTAGAAGTGAGCATTTTAACAGAAGCATAAATTCACTAGGGGGAATGAAGTTAAGGCACTTAAATGAAACCCAGGACCAGCGGTCCTCAGCACATTACATCCCAAGGACAAGTGTGCCTGCCGCCCACTTTTGTAAGTCGTGTTCTTGTGACCCAGCCATGTGCGTGTGTCATGGCTTGTCTGCCATGCTCACACTGAATTGAGTAGTTGCCACAGAGACCGCATGGCCAACAAAACCTAAAATGTTCACCACGCGGCCCTTTACAGGAAGAGTTTACAGACCCCTGTCCAGAACCACTAGCGTCACTTTATCCTAGGGATGGATTTGCCCATGGGAAAAGATTGTGTTTCTGATAGTTTCTGGTGAATTCTCTTTGAATGACAAAAACAATCATGAGTCGAAAAGAAATGGGAGAGAGGAGCCCACTAATCCTCCCAGGACCAGGTCCTTGCCCTTGGATTTGGAGGGTAATGGAGCTCCCACACACAGAAACCACAGATAAGGGAGAAGGAGTCATGCTGTGCCTCCCCACCGCCTGCCACCCACCGGTCACTGACCACCTGGAGTATCACCTGAATGTGGAAATGCAGCGGACCACCTGCCGAAAGCCAGAGATCACGAACTGTGTCCCCCAGGAAGGGGAGCTTTACAAGGTACTGGGTAAAAGCACTTTGACTTAGACGGGAGTCTTTTTCAGTGAGGTTTTTCTGTGGCTTTAGGAAGAATTAATTGGGATTTATTCAAGCTGGCTTGAAAACAATGCAGGGCTAACACCTCCTTTCTCAGAGAGGAAAAGCGAAGGGGGAGATGGCCAGGGTGCTCCTCCTTTGTTGCTGGAGGGACTGTGAGGAGGCTGAAAAGGTCCAGAGATTGGAGCTGAGGTGGCCAAGCTGCAGGGGTACACCCTGGGTGAAGGAAGCAGACAATGATTAACAGATGAGCAGCCGATGGGCGGAACCTGGCAGGTGCTCTGGCTGAATACCTGAGCGCCAGCACGACAAGGCCACGCAGGTGTGGGCTCCTGCCTCTCTCGTTTCATCCAGCCGTGTTCATCCAGTAGGAGAGGATGAGGAAACGACATCAGAAATGATCCAACTGGTGGGGGAGGGTGGGGGAGGGTGGGGGAGGGTGGGGGAGGGGGACAGACTTGCACTTGTGTGCTCTGCTGAGAAGCCACCGTCCCCGAAGGTAGCTCCAGCTCCCACAGGCTTTCTTCCCACCTGGCACCAGCCCATCCGTGGGATGGTAAGCAGACCCCAACCCACACCTCCACCACCGCAGTGTGCATGGGCAGAGTGGCTCCTGCATACAAAGCGGCCTTGAAGATTGCCAATCCTACATGCCCCGCAGATCTCTTGACTTTACCCAAACAAATGAAAACAAGGATGCCTGGATGTCCCACACTCTGCCTGACATGACCCTGATCCATGCCTGACTTCTCAGTGCAGTCACTGGTAGTGTTGTACTGAACCGAGCGTAGAAAGTTAACACCAAGACAAAAGTAGGCCAAATTGCAGGGTCTTTATTGCCGGCGACCACAGAGGACTCACGTCTCTCCAACCTGTGGCCCCGGAGGGAGGGTGTCAATACCTTTTA